>JAHZNC010003217.1:0-17012 GCA_027744095.1 Zhuqinia jingwanae
ACAAAGAGTAAACACTTGAGTCGGCTTTTTTTGTTGGATGCTAATGAATCCTTCATGGTGCCGTGAGATGCAACTGAACGCTTTTCCTCCATTCATTCCCAGTATAAAAGCCACATCACATGAGAAAAACTGACATGTAACGAATTTAGTAGCGTGCGAAATACATACACAGCATCATACCCCACACCGTGTGTATATGTGCATAAGTCCGTGATTGTGTGAGGTTCCGGCTTTGGCGTGCTGAAACTTGTCCCTACATCATGTTTACAGTGTGTGTTGAATCACGGCCTCTGCTGCTGCTCTGCACAAAAAAAAAGAATAGATACAAAGCTAAGTAAGTCAAGAAGGAGGACCGAAACAGTGTCTGTCACAAGCTACACTACTAACTTGACTACTCCACTCTTTTCCCTGCCCTTTTCATTAGAGTTGATGTAAAATAGGGAAAGTTGTTTTCGTGTGTGCTCCATTTTATGTGCCACCAAAATGATATAAAAAAGTGTTCATTTTGCTTACTCTTCTTCCACTCTAGTGTCTATTATATACATTTTCCCTCGTCATTTCAATGGAGACGAATTAAGTTAGTGTGAATGAAGCTAGCAGCAGTCGTGTAGTAATTGAAGCGCGTGTAACTTTAGCGGAAACGTGTGTTGCATTCACGGTGAAAAGAAGGAGGCGGAAGAACATCACGGTAAACGGCTCTGTACACAACGCAATACACTATATTTTCCTCGGGCTCTTGCTAAAGGGCTGTATATATAGTAGAAAGTAAGTAACAAAAGCTGCGGACAACAAAGTCTGGTACTGGTATAGATCAATAGTTTGTTGAGTAAAAATAAACCTAAAATAAAAAAAAATTGGGGGATGAAATTGCCGTGGCAACATGAAATTTCCACTTATTATTCAAATGAGAAAGAAATGGAAATGGTGTTAAAATTGAAATGATGTTCAGCTCATCGCTATCCAATGTTAGCCCAGTTCCATTTACTGTGCTATGCATAGACCTTTAAACAAATTTACTCTTTGTCCACACAAAACGTGACAGTATTTTCATCCTTTTTGCTTTGTTTCCGCCTACACATCCATCTTTTTAAACAAAATTATTATCGTGAAACTAATTCGTTATGTAAATCTGTACTGCATATACATATATATACGCTAGTAAAAGTAAATATATGTGAAGAGTTCCATGAATTTTGCCATTTCTGAATGCAATGTTCTAAAATTAATGGTAAAAATAAATGTGGAGTTTTTTTCGTTTATAATACACACAAAATTAATGTACATTGTTTACTGTTATACTATGTACATGGGCATAGCTGTAGTACTTAACTTGCAGATATACACATTTTCAGGCAAAACCACTGTCTCTGTCATAAGCCTCTGCACAAATATATAAAAAAGGCTCAATTCCCAAGTGCGACTCTTCTGCATTAAAGTTCTAAATTGCACCCACTAACATGACAATCCTTTTTATTTTATTTTTCTTGCTTTTGTCTCCAACATCCGTTGTTGTTTTTTGTAACAATGTTAGTTTTTTCCGTCAATAAAATTTCCTAGTCATATTATAAATCGATTCTCTTGCATTCATTTATTCAGCTTTTTAGCTTTTATGTGTGTAGCAAGAGACAAAACTATCAAAACGATGCTATATTACATGAATGTACATGCAAAACCAGGAAATAGAAGAATACATAAGTAAGCAGCCTACTCTTTATTTACACTGGGCATTACCAGCAGCACTACTACCACCACCATGCTGCTACTATCTTCCACACAAAGTAAAAAAGAAAGGTTTATTTTTTATCATGGCAAATATTATACACTTTGCATGTGAAAGTGTGCAGTAAAAGTCAGGCGGGGTGACAGTAGTAACAAAATAACGGGAGCGGAGTTGTAATCTGTGGCTATCATGATGCTCTATCTCAAAGGGCTTAATGGTCTTTTAAAAATGGATCCACATGTATGTTGTATGTATATGCATAATATTGTACATAAATATGCATGCGTGTGTGTGTATTTGTTTGTACTTTGTAAAAAGTAAATAAATAGTAATATGTTTACTACATCACTACTACTACTACTACTATATGAATGAATGTATAATATGCAGCGTTATTGCTACTGCATACAAGTTTTTCACCCTCACATAATGCTTTTTTCTCCTTATCTGTGTGCATATACATATTTTGCCAAAAAAACTAGAGATGAGATGAGAAAGAGAGAGAGAGAGAAAATTTCTTTCTATTTTATATCAGTCTTCGATGCGTGGAAAACTATATTATTATTTTTCATGATGATGATGACGACAATGACTGTTGTAGTCGTTGTACATGGCAGAGTTCAAGTCTGAATCTAAATTAGATATTATTATATGTTCTGCCCTGTTGCCTGTCTACTACTACAACGACTACAACTACATGTATGGCTATGACCATGACTATCTTCCCTTTTAAAAAAAACTACCAAAACACATTCATTTCATATCTTCGTTGTTGCTGTACAATTTTTTGTGTACATTTACATAAGCACGTATTTGGTGTGGCGTGTGCTGCTATTGCTAAATTTTAGTCATCATAATCATAACTAACATGTATATACATAGGTATATGTTTATGTAATCATACACGTATGTACATATGTGTATATGGTGAAAGTATGCATCCATGTTCTACAAAAACAGCAAAATTTTGCTTTGGGGGTCACACAAAATGGGGATTTTCTTTGGCGGAACATTTACAAGTTAGATAATATTATCGTCATCAGCATCATCATAATATCCAGACTCTCTGGACGGATAATTCAGATTCCTCAGATGTTAAAGTTTTTTTTTGGTGTACAATGTACACACATTTATATACTTAGGACGATAACTGTTTTGGCAAGTTTGATTGTACGTACCTACAGCAAGTACATTCATTATTTGCATTTTGTCTTTCATGGTAGCTGGGCCGCCATGCACAAAAAAAGGGTATTCAATGTTGGAAACATGGTACTGTACATAGTACATGATATAGACAAAAGGGTCAATGGTAAATGGTATAATATGAAGTATGAACAATGATACGGCTCCTTTGTTTTTCTTATTACGCCACCGACAATGCTTTTTTGGTGTTGTTGTTATTTCATGGAGTTATGAACTTTACTACTTACTGACATCACTTACTTTATATACATATACAATACATGTTTAGTACTTTCCTTTGGTACATGTGTACCTATGTATATATTATATTGTCGGTGGGTCTCATCTGTATCAAAAATAACCTGAAGAAGAGAAAACAAGCATGCAAGAAAAAAAAGTGCTACGGTTTGGTGCATTATTTAATGGCTTACACTTGCTTACTTACTTACGTAGGTACTATATTTATCGAAATGATGCCTACTAAAATGGTTGTTTTGCAAGCAACATAAAGTAAAAAAAGAAGACATTTCGGCAAGTCTTCTTCTTACTCCTTACAACACTGCAAAAAAGCAGCTAAATCCTATATATTTTTTGGTGTATGTATATAATATGTAGTGTGTGTGTAAGTGTGTATACACTTTTTTACATGACAATGCTTCCGCTTTTACTATCATTCACTATTGTACCTCTTTTTTCCACTACCACCACCACCAGCAGCAACAGCAACATCAACATTAGTTCCGTTAGTACACAAAAAGATTGTACAGCAAAAAAAAAGACAGAATACTAATGTGAAAGTGAAGAAAGTGAGAGCAATGTAAAATAAACAGCAATGCACACTTTTTTAAGCTTTCTACTCGTGTAGTTGTAGAGGTTTCACTTCAGGAAATGAGTTTTAGCATTATATGTATTTACCTAACGTGAGTAAATGCTTGTGTACTCTCTTATGTATCTATTTTGGCTTAGAAAAATAAGTCGCTTGTAAATATGAGTGTTGTTGTCGTCGTCTTTTATGCTAGCTTTATGCATAAACATATTCATCTTCCTTTCTCTCCTCTGATAAAAGATCGAAATGAGCGAGATAAGGTACTCGGAATATGCATATTGTTATTGTTATTATATTATACTAGTTTGGCATGTTAGTTCCTTCCTTCCTGCAAGTGTACTACATACGACAAAAAAAATCCTGGAAAATGGTATAAAAAAATACATCCATCCTGAGAAAGTTATGCCTTGTAATTTTATGCTCAATTCAGGAGAGAAAAAAAACCGGTGTTGCTTGTGTATTGTGTTTGTGTGTGAGTTCAATATTTTTCCATTTTTTTCTATGCACACATATTTTTATTTTGAAGAAAACATTCTTTTCCATTCACATATTTCTTTTAATAAAAATAATATTATTTTTTTAGATTCATTCATTTATATTTTTTTCTTTCTTTTTTCACAGGGCGGATTCAGCTGCATCTGAGAACTACCTTCCGGAACGTGGTGGCCTTACGGAATTCGGAAAGGTATTCAAAATCTCAATAAAATAGATAATAATGCAGTCTCAGCGATACTCAAAAGGCAAAACTTTATGACTTTATTTTTCTTCCTTTCTTCTACCCTTCCCTCTTGTTTTTATAGCAAAAAAGGGGTATTGGAAAAAGCTTTTTGTCACTATACAAGGGTAGCAAAAAGTGGTACACAAACATACAGATGTGTATACATACCTCCGCATGTAATATATCTTTTTTATGCTCTTTTGTGCACTGCGTTGTTTATATTGCCTACGATTTCTTTCCATCTGATTATCTAGAGATGTATTGACTACTACTTATATAGGTATATAATAATATTTCAGGGAGAATAACAAATAGTAGTGGTATATATAGTATACCTTTGAGAGGCCTTTGTGCATGCACATACGTATATAGAGAGTAGTCGAGAAAAGAATCGTTTTTGTTGCTTATCTCTTCTTTAGTTCAGATAGCTTTTACGATTTTGCACAGGCGAAAACTGAAAATGTCTGTGTAGTCCCCAGAGAAAAGAAGAGAGAGGGGACAAAAGATGTAAGTAAAAAGAGTGTAGTATGTTTGTATGTATTATGGTCCCACAAGTAGAGAAAGAGAGATATTGTATCATCATGCATCAAGAATATTATATTGAGCAGCAGAAGCAACAAAAAAAGCTGAATAGTAAAAAAAAGTAGTTTATTTTTGCATTCAATGTATCAGATACAAGTTGAATTGAATTGTATTTTTTTTTCACGAATCGAATTTTAGAAGAAACATTTGTGTATAATATTCATGTATACGCGCATATATGTATGTATATATCCGTCTTCCTTTATAATCTTATGTTATTTTCAATGTGTTTTGTAATGCCTAACAATGTCATTTGCCTTTTGGTTGTTAAATGTACATACCTACTTCAAGGTTTCATTCCTTGAGCAAATACATAAATCACTTATTGTAAACACAACAATACCTATTTTTCACATATATAGATTTTTTGTTTTGTAACAACTTTATTTGTGACATGAAAAGAAAATCCAAGCTATACATCACATAATATTCGTAATAAAATTCGTATGAAGAGAAAAATAAAGAAATGAGAGGCAAAGTAATAAAATACGTAAAACATTTTTAATATCTTCAAAAAAAATTCATACGACTACTGGATTTTAGAACTGATAATAATATTGTACGCAGGTATAATGATGATAATAACAACTCTGTAATGTGATCAAATCTCTTCTTTTTTTTTAGTAAAAATAGCCATTTCATCATGAAAAAAATTTCAGCACTTTTTTATATTCATTTTTTATAATGCTTTTAGCCTTGAATCCCGTTTAACTTTTGAAGAAGGAAAAAATCTCATTGTATTGAAATTACTATGCCCCGCCATTTAATTTTCATAATATGAAACTTCCTGAAAAAATGAAAAAAGTAATAAATATGAACATTATAATAGGTATTTTTTCATTTACCGTTTATATTTGAAGTATTAAATATGGAGGGAATACAAAAAGGATTTTTTATTTAAAAAAAAAAGAAGTCCAACTCTACTTTAATATTTTTGATTGTTTCGTAATACGACTATTATCAAGTTCTTTTAGTGCTCTATCCTCGCATCTTTTTTATTATTATCATTATTTATTTTTATATTCTCTTTTCATTCGTTGCTGAGCACAGCTGAGATTCTCAAACTTGTTGTAAGTCACCTACATAAATTTCTGTATTTTATCCATTTTTAGCTTTCAGTTAATTTCAAATAAATGATAATCATAAAAATGTTTAACATCATATTCAACACAGTATACAATTTATTATATTATTTTTATTGTATTGCTTGCATTTTTTTACTGTCTTCCTATTCAGTACTAATAATTTTTAGACACTGCACATTTTCTTTTTGTACGCCGTGATCCTGATCGTTGTCATCAAAATAACTTTTAATCATAACATCTCGTCTGATTTGCCTGATTCCGAGACCTTGGGCTGAAAACTTATTTTGACTCTTTGGTTAATTCACTACTACTCCCGTCTCACACTATTTGTCTTTTGATGCCGGAATAAACTTTCAACTTTGTCCCATATTCAAGTCATTACATATGTACATATACATATATCATATTTCCGTTTGTAACAGGGGACGATACCACTTGACTAGATACATTATATTGCTACGTGTATAAATATTCTTGCTGATGCAATTTTACTACATGCTTTGAATGCATCAAGCAAAAGCATACCTATCATCATCAACTTTTTTTCGGTTGAAAAGTTTGGGTTGCTGACATTTTGTGGACCACTTTTCATCATCATTATCATCATCAGCGTATCCTCTCGTGTTATTATTCTAGCAAATAAACACAACTATAGTACAACTTTTTAACTTTTATAATCAACTTATGTATAAAAAAGAGTTTTTGGACACAATTTTCTTATGAAATGCGTACTTGATGATGGTGTGGTACTATATACTGCTATTACTATAGTTTTGTGCTGTGCTACATTATATTTAACTTGCATATACGGAAAATGTGTCTTCTTTTGTTGTCCCATGGGAGGAGGTGCAAACAAAAAAACTTTTCCTGAGCCCTTTGCAATGAAGAGCAATGAAGCGACACGAGACTGGAACATAAATTCTCATACAACAACAACTACTACTACTACTGCTCTGCTAGTCAAACAAATACTATGTATATGTCGCCCTCTAATATAGATTCTCACTTAAATGAGTTGACTGTAAAGGAAAAGGAAGTCGAGTTGAGTTTATGGCGCAATAGCAGAAAATACATAAATATATAGACTAGTATAGAAAGTATATACTATTATAGAGCGGCATATATATATATGTAAGGGCAAAAACAAAAGTGCCTTGAATTTACTAGTGAGCCACTCTTTTTTGGAGTCAAATAATCTTGTTCTGAGTGGTTTCTTTGTTTTGCCGGTTCGTTCTCCCAGTTGATGAGTTAACTTATTACCCTGTTTTTCTTTTTACTAGTGTCACACCACCACCACGTACTACAGCAATTGCATACTACAAACTACAACAACTACATATTATTATACCTATATGCTGACATTAAAGAGAGTGATATAAGGAATTTCACTGTACTCTTGTGTGTTATACTCATACATATATATAGTTAGTGGAAGAGGAATTTCTTTTTACTGTTGTTCTTGTTAGCAAAATATATACATGGCTAAATTACTATTTATTGGAAGGCTCGCTCGGCGCGAAAAGTTCTGTTTGCATTTGCAAATACACATCATCATGTTGTTGCTCTTGTTTGTATATGTATCAATTTCTTTTGTTTCAGTTTAAACTTTCTCCCCCTTTGTGCTTTCTCTAATGACTTTGGTGGCGTATGTGTATAGTACGTACGTGTGTGGGTAGTGTTTTATGCATGCCTTGTTTACACGCATTTGCTTTTTACTCTCTTGACGCCCCAGTGGTGCTCTCACTCGGGGAAACAGATTGTTTTAGCATTTTTAATTTTTATGCATGTATAAATTCAAGAGGAAAAGCGTATTAAACACGCACACGTATACAGCATTATTTGGTCTTAAACTTAATTTAAATAGTGTCACTTGTCATTTGGCCTCTTTTGTGCTACAGCAGCAAATAATACACAACTTAGCATTCAGAGAATCAGTCTGTAGTCACCACTACCGACTGATTTGTTTTTTTAGCTCTCATGGTCTTCTTAAAACATATTATATACATACATATTTATTTATGTACAATGTATTTAGACAAGTAAGATGCTCATATACTCTCAATTCATTATGCATACGTCAAAATAACCAGCATATATCATGATGATTTTGTCACATAATATTTCTATGTGTGCAAATAATGAATATTATAATGTGTACACTGTGTGTGGGTGCATGTGTTTGTTTTTCATTTGTGACAGCGCACTTTAATGTGTTTTGAGACTACTATTTTGTCAACCATATATATATATACGCACTTACATAAGTGACAATGAGTAATTGATGGAGTCTTGTGAGTAATTGGAGTAAATCTATTTATGTTTATGGCTTGGTAACATTGTAAATATTTATTCTTCTAGGCTTCCAAAGGAGGGCTTGTCATGGTGAGCTTCTACAATGTGTTCGTTGCTTGTAATGAGACAGCCACCATTCATGATGTTATTGGTAAGTACATCACCGCACCACCACAATTCAAGCTAATAACATAATAATAACCATATATATATATAGGTAGTCGACAAACACACAACTCTATTTACAACTTGTGCGCTGTGACTGACTGTGACCGTGATGCATTACTCTGTTCTCTGACCGTGTTCTCTATAACGTTCAAATATATAGTCTACTCAAAATTTAGGTGTCTATTTTTTTGAAAATGAAGATTGAATTTCCACATGACGTTGTTTGTAGTTGTCGTAGCAAATACGCACACAATCTTGAGCTGAGTACCAAATTAATAGTTTACCTTATTTCCTTTCCCTCCTCTCTCGAAAAAGCCCGCTTCCATTTTTCTATGAAAAAAATTGCCAACCCATATTATGTGTGGTGGAGCAGAAATGAATGGCAATTTATAATATGATGTCGCTGTCATGTCAAATAAAATAATGTGAAATTGTTGGTCCGGGCTAGTGACTATATGAAAGAATATAAAACGTCGTAGTCGTAACAAGACCCGCTTGTTGACAATAATTTCATTTATTTTCTCTCCTATTATGTTCCACTATCCTCTATATACAAACTTGGTACCAACAAAATTTAATTTATATTACAGCAGCTCATCATCCTCCTCACAAATACATTTTATTATTATTTTTCTTTCTCAACTTCATCATTGTTATTGATGTACATGAATCACATACAAATAAATCAAATGTCAATCACATTGTGTCAAAATCCATTGTCAAATTATATCAAGTTGTAGTAGGATTTAGACAAACATACACGCACGCGCGCGCGAGCAGCATGCCGATTCATCATGTTTTTTGTAAGGTTTGGTTAAAAAAAGACACGTGTTCACATTCCTCCGTGTCTCGAGCTGACTTGTGAAAGAAAAAAAATATATAAAAATGGAGAGGAACTACCAACTTCCCCTGTCCTGCTATGTGATATATTTACTTGAAGTATTTTTTGGTATGATCTTCAAGGCATTATAAGCATACATAGGTACCTACATATATCCGTATACATATGCATGTCAAGTCTCTTCGGCGGAACAAGCTTTTCTTCTTCTTTCTCTCTCTGCTGCTTCTCCTCCTCGTGTTTATGAAGGTTACATTTTATTTTCATGTATGCTGTGCTCTCAGGAAAAAATGGAGAATAACTGCACGGATGTTGGAGTATATAACAGGATTTTAGCAAATAGCAAAGCTCAGTAAGGTGTGACATTGCATCATTAATCATTAGAGATGAGAGCAGAGGCTTCATGATTCATTTATATAAATAGGTAGACAACTTTATGCGCTGTTTTCTCGAGTAACGGGGAAAAGGGAATGAAGAGTACAACAATATGGACGCGATACGATGGTGGTATAATGTTTAGGCAATATCATCTCTCTCTCTCTCTCTCTACAAGTTAAATATAAACAGTAATAGTGGTAGTTGTAGAAGAAGTGTTAGTCTGGAAATAGGATATAAAAATGGAGAGGAGCTTGACGCACCTTAGCAAAGCTGTACACTTGCATGAAACCCCCAATAGGTACTTTACTAAAAAACAAAACATGTTTCTCTGTTTCTTTCATGTCTTTGGATTAGCTGGGTTTTTTTGGAACTATACCAGTAAAAAAATAATAGTACGTTGTCCTCTGAGCTAACCGGTCGACCGACCCTGTTTGATTGTGAATGTGAATACAATGGAACTATTCTAGTCACAGAAATGTGTCCTTCCGTATACACGCTTTTTTGTGTCATTTGTAGAAGCGGAGGAGGGGGGTTTATTTAAAGAAGAAAGAAAACCCGCAGAGAAGCAGAATAGTAGAGAATTGCTATCTTTTGAGCATTCATCCTGTACCATTATTATTCCTTCATTCCATTTACATGCACATAAAAAATATCTTGTTGGTTGAACTGTATATAGGCATATGTATGCCTATATAAACATATACTATGTACATGTATATATTTTTTAGAGTCGAACCACGAATGATAAGTTGAATAGTTACACATAGGGATTCACTACTCCAACCGCATCCAAACTTATAAATATTTATTTTGTTGCCAATGATCAGTGTGGCATCATGAATTTGTATTTACACCTGCATAATGTATAAATACGCAACTATCCCTTTCTACGATTCATACCGCGTACCATACTATATGTCATAGTGATCTATTTGACACATGACATGGCACGAGTGCTTTTACTTTTGCAGATAATCAACATTGAAAGCGTAAAATCAATTTATGCTGCTAGTGTTGTCCTTTAATTCTTATTCTCCGGAGGTTATAAAAGGACAAACGTATACGCTTCAGTGTAAAACATTTAGTTACATAAAGCAACATAAACATAAAGCTAGATTTTAGTTTATTACAAAAATCTTATTAAGTGATGGAATGTGATAGAAAACACAAAATGTGGAGATATAGGCGACAATAATTATTAATTTTATTTAATTAGATCTCTTCTTGATTCTTACCGACGTAATAATATAATTATTTACAAGGACCCCCAAAGGTACAAACTGTGTGTCGAAGCATTGTGATTCAACCGCTATACATATACAAATGATAGCTTAGTATAGTGACTAGTTATATCTTTTTATTTTGATACCGGAATGATCAGAATCGTATAACTTTATTAGCATCGAACAACATCAAAAGAAGGAAAAAACAGGGGAACGGAAAAAGAGTATCAGTATGGCAGAGAGATAGTCGTTTTTTCGTCGTCTTACCGTACCATATTTTGGTGAAAGTGGAGAAAATCAACAGCAACAAACAAGAAGAGAGATTGAGAGAAAAGGGGGAAAGGGAAGCAATGGAAGAAAAAAAGTTTGTCTATTTTTTGGGAAAAAACTCACGTTTGCCTTTTGCTTTTTTTCTCGCTCTCTCTCCTTTCTATCTCATCTCTGCCTTCTTCTCACCACCGTGTTTTGTCTTATACCTATATATACTATATACATACCTATATATACATATTATATATCTATCTATTTCTATTCTCTCTTTCTTTCTCTCTTGTAGCTCACATCGAACACATTCGTGGAGTGGCAGGTGTGGATCACGTTGGGATTGGAGCTGGATTTGACGGAATCAACTTGTAAGTTAAAGCATTTTGCCAATGATAAAAAGTATCTTGTATCTTATGGCATACTACAACATTTTTTTACGGTTGTAGTGTTTTTACTTGCTCAGAATAGTATTTCATGTTACGCGTGATTTTTTTCTTGATCTTCCGCTTTCTGCATGCGAAAACAAGTTGTTTTCTACTTGTAAACGTAATAGTAGTATAGAGAGAGAATGTCAGTAGTACGTATAGGTATAGTAGTAGTAGCTGCAGCAGCGTGAAAAGAAGAAATATGTGTCCATTAAAAGGAGGATACACATTTATATCATCCCGCGATCCTTTTCCATTATTGAGACAGCCTTTTTTATATTTGGCAACCTATATGCTACTACAGAACGTAATGAGATGGAGTACATAACGTACAAAAAAAACACTGGAGTACGTAGGTCTACGTGTGGGATACACGTTGATGAAGGCGAAATCTGTATATATGGCTTCTCTTACTCACTTTACTTCTCTTCTCTGCTGACACAGTTGCGAAAGAAGCCTCTAGCAATAAAAATGATAGTCTTTTGCTGATGGTAGTGGTGGTGGTGGTGGTAAACAAAGTTGTGTGTCTGTGTATGTGTGCTTGGGATGTACATATATGTAATGTTGGTTCATGTAAGCATGTCATGGGTGTTTCCATTTGCAACACATTTCAGCTAACAGTATCATGATCACTTGCTCTGTCATCGCCATCACGCACAACATACATACATAAATTACGTACACAAACATAATGGTTGGAAGAAATGGGAGAAAGTGGTGGAGAATAATATTTATATGATGCCTATGTTGTGAAAAATATATTGTAAATGACGATTCCAGGCTCAATGAAGAATGTTAAGTGTGGGCAATACGTTTTACATCTAATGTAATCCATGTATGGTTTGGTCAGGTGTAATGTGTTTTGTTTGAATGTGCTGTTACTTTCCGTTACACAATTTTCCTGGAAGCAAACATGTTATTATGTTTGCACCAATATTGAATATCTAATTTATTTCAGGTATCACGGCTTAAAATATACACACAAGTTCATTTATGAAATTGGCTTACCATTAGCATCTACGTTTTGTTTGTAGTCATTTCATTCTAGCGATGATATGGAATATCATCAATTTTGGTATTATGAGAAGTAGGTATGGAACAAACATAATATTATTTAAAAAAAGATATTGCATGACATTTTTATGAAAGTTTTTAGAGTTTAGAAAGGAGGAACGAGTAAAAATGATGAAATGTATACACCAGAGTTGCTTAAGGTAATATTATACCTACGTACTATTATACTGCCAAACACAAATGCCATGTGTCATGTCAAAATCTATCCAGATTAAAAGAGTGTGTTTCTGTGTTTTATGGGTACGCGCCAAACCAGTACATGGTGTAGTGTGTGCCAGTGGAAAAGAAAAGATTATAACTTTGAACTGCGCAACAAATTCCATACAAACAACAACCTACACATGAAATTTTGTTCAATTGGATTTGGTTGTGTTATCCTCTGCAGCATTATTCTACGTAAACATTATATAGTGGGCAGAGTGTTATTAAAGTTTTTTTTCCTGTTTGGTTGGTAGTGTTGAAATAATATCTACAAAAGCCGCCCTCGGTGTATCATGATGATGATCATGATCATCATTTTCAGATATACATCCACGCGTGCAACACAAAGGTCAAAGATTTAGAGACTATCTGGTCGCCTGATACGGGTTTATTTATTCTTTATGAGATAATAGGATAGAGATTTAAAATCTGTATCTGCTGCTGCTGCTGCTGTTATACAAGCACCTAACTTTTTACATATATGAACGTTGGGAGGTTGAAAAAATAAAATGTTTTCATCACTCCACTCCTATCCTATAAAATAGCTTCAAAATGCCCTTTTCACTGTGTGGCGTGTATTTTTCAAGTAATGTGATACTAGTACCACATTACTTTTCTCTCTCTCTGAGAGAAACTGATGCTGCGAGTGAGCTCACCACCCATGTCCAGAGTAAGGTCGGCCAGAGTTGAAGAGACTGACTTGAGATACGAGATGGACGTCAGAGAAGTAGAGTGTGCCTTTTTGTGGAAATGTATAAAAAGAAATGTATGTGCTTAGGTATATATTGGTATATTTATGTTTGTCGGTATGTATGTTCTAACGAGCGTTACCCTAAAAATACATATAACTGCAATATAATTTTCCGTTCTGGAGAAATGGGTACAAAGTCTCAAGAAAACCTTGATTACGGCGAAACGAAAAAAAAATTGGAAAGTTACCCTAAAAATACATATAACTGCAATATAATTTTCCGTTCTGGAGAAATGGGTACAAAGTCTCAAGAAAACCTTGATTACGGCGAAACGAAAAAAAATTGGAAAGTGCTACACCGAAAAAAACAAGTTTTATATCAGTCTATTAATACCTATTTTATGTGTATATTATTTATTAGAACCGTTAATATATTAGGTGGCTTCGACAGTAGTGTAGTAGTGCGTATCTTCCCAATGTTCTACATATCTTCTTGCTATTGACTGCTACGCACTGTGTGCAGGCAGACATGAGAAACCTGCATTACATTCTACATATCTCAATTTACTCTACTGATGATTTTGGTAACTTGTTACCAGACTTTTCTGTTTCTTCTTTCTTCTTTTTTTCTCGATTAAATTACATGATGCTATGTATCTGTTGGCACTTCAACACTTTTCTCTCTCTTTCCTTCTTTTTTCTTTCGCTTTCGTTTGAAAACTTGAGCACTTCAAACAAACAAAAAAAAATAACTAGAAAAGAAGGGAACCCCCAAAATATATTTGTATTTTTGCTCTGTCTGTTGATAATGGTGTTTGATTATAGACGAAATGTTTTTGATTTTCTACTTGTTGTGCGGCTGTGAACGGAATCAGAAATTTATTTTCTCTGCAGAAACAGCAGCAGTATAGATGTATATTGAGAAACGTACTTGTAAAAGGAGTTGTTGTTGATAAAAGGATTATTTGTAATTTTTTCCACGCTAACTCACTCTCAAATGAGGAAAATATATATTCCATTTCCAAAAAGAAAAAGAGGGGAAATGTTGGAAGGCTGATAGAAGGAGAATCTGTTTGGGTTAGATATTTCCTGTATAGCTTTTTAACAGATAAATAAATAGATACATTGTNATAGATACATTGTATACCTATATATATATATGCGGGTGAAATATGAAGCGCTACTACTACAAAGAGTGATGAATTTTTTTTCCGGTGCCCTTGTGATCATGTGACGCATCTTGAAATTTCAAACATGTTTTTGGTTATTATACCCGTTAGTGTTGCTACGCTTTCATTTTGCTTTGGTGCACGATTCTAGTAAAAAAACCTAGAATAACACAATAAAGCTGACTTTCTTTTTGGTATGTATCATGAAAGTAGAAGGAAAGTTGTTTTTCTTTATTTTTTGTAAACATATAAATATTAGTTTGCTTCACACATTTTGCCAGCAAAAATAAGAAAAAATGATGAAATATGTACAACATACGCACTTTACTACTTTCTCAGTGTTCCATCCGGCCTAGAGGACGTGTCGAAGTACCCTGTACTGATTGAAGAGCTTCTTAAGAACAAGGCTTGGTCGGAGCAAGATCTCAAAAAGTTGGTGGGGATCAATTTTTTACGAGTTTTTCGTCAGGTTGAATCGGTAAAGTACCTTTTTCTCTCCTTTTATATATTTTTTTTGTTCATAAAATAGCATGTTTTGCAATATGTATACATTGTACATCTATATAAAAAAAGTGAAATCATATTGTATGGATTTTTGTACATGCAGTATCCACATTAGCTACGTACTATATATCTTGTTCTGAAAATCTGTATCAAGGAAATATATGCTATGTTATATAAATCAGGTCAAAAGAGGAGGATGTAGAAAATGATGTGTTTTCTCTCTCTCTTGGAAAAAGAGCTCTTTTCCTCCTTAGGATAGAAAAATATCAAAAGGAGTAAATATTATTATGTGTACATGTATGTATGTAGTAGAAGGAGGAGTATGCCATAATAATATATGCTTTTTACTTTAGTTTTCAATTTTCTTGAATTTTTTTTATGAATGGGAGGAGGATGAAAGAGGAATCCATTAATGCTCTTTCATATGCAAATCATGATGAATGTTTGGCAAAGAGTGAGCACTTGCTCTCTATGACAGACAAATATAAAGATTTTTGGTTTTTAATGAAGTTGTTAAGCGAAGCTGTGTCTCTGTGTGCAATGATGTAATCTTGCCTTTTCAACTTCTTGATTATAATTTGTGACAAACATACATGGAATTTTGAGAAATACTACTGTTGCACGGTTCATTAGATTTATAGTGTTTTTTTGAATGATTTAAAAAGAAGAAATGGTAGCATACAGTATATGAAGAACACACATGTGTGACTTGCTCCGTCATTGTTAGCGTGATTACTGAAAATCCATTTTTTTCATCAGAATTAATTCTCAGAATGCAAAAAAACTAGGGTTCATTCTTATTTTCCTGGATATTTTTTTTCATCCTTGGTATTTTTTCATCTTATTTATAGACGCGTGATGAGCTGAAAAGAGTACCACCCATCGAAGAGTGGATGCCGAAATCAAACATGGAAGGTGAGCCCGTGTACCTATACTTATTCCTACAAAATGTTTTAGAGACAGTGTGTCAAAGTCAATAACAATTTGTAGATTCACTCTAGTAAAATGCGGAAGTATAAAAAATATTCTTTGTTTATATAATTTTTCAGGTCATCCCACAGGTTGCGCATACTACGGGGCATCTTGAAACAAAGCCAAACTTGTTTTATTGTTGCAAGTTAGGAGCCGAATTCTTTTCTTTGAGGCGTCATCATTATCACCAGGACTTTCAGACGCGGTACTCCCGGAAAGATCGATCGCAATACGGGAAGAGTAAACTCTTGAACCATTATTGCTTAGAAATCATTTTTATCATATCGGTTTTCTCCCATACAAATTTTATACCCACTTACATAACACACATACTTACAAAAAAAATATACAGTATTAATTTACTTTTAAATATCAATATCCTCATCACAAAACCCCACGCGATATATATATCCCAATATAATTTCATTCCTTATGTTTATGACGGTGATAATGTGAAGATGATGAGGTTTGTTTTTTTTGCGTATTTTTTTATTCATCAAACAATCTATGCAAATGAATAATATTACTCCAAAAATAATATGCATAAATGCCAAAATAATAAACCTACATACATACATATATACACTCCAAAAAGTGTATATGAACAAGAAAGGGAAAAAACTTTCTGGAAAGAGAAAATAATATGCTCATTTCCCCCTCAAGATATATACATAATCATCATTGTCATGTCATAAAATAA
>JAHZNC010003218.1:0-26966 GCA_027744095.1 Zhuqinia jingwanae
TTTTTTTTGCTTTGGTTAAGAAAAACTTGAAGTGGATGAGATATGATGGGATGTTATACACACGCTTACTTAATTACTTGCTCTTTTCACTTTCTTCATCTTTCCTTCCTCCTCCTCCTCCTCCTCATCCTCCTTTGGTTCCCTTCTAGTTATAATTATTATTTTATTATAAACTTAACCTGTTAATATTTTAGTATGTTTTTAGTCAGTGCAGTGCAGAAAGCGAAATGCAGCAGCTATACTACATACCAGACAGACAAAGCATATGGATGAATATTATTATTTTATTATTATTATCATTATTATTATTTCTACTACTACTTCTATGTATATTGAATTTTCACTTTTCTTTTTCTCCGAGCGAGAGACAGAGAGGGAGGGAAAGAAGCAGGGAGGATTTCACATCATTAATGTAAACATCTCATTTCTAAATTAATTATTAAACTGGGAATGTTGACATGAGAATAGAGTGGGAGGAAGGATCAGCACAGGGAACCTGAAATAATTTGTTTTTGTGTGTGTGTGTGTGTGTGTGTGTGTGCATGTCTCATTCAATTTGACTTAACACACATACATCATAGAGGACCCAATGCTCAAAACTTAAACCCATCTCCCCCAGTACCATTCATCATATCACCTTTTCCTTCTTTCACTTCCCTGCTTTCTTTACTTGCTGCTATAACAACCATGGTGATGATAATATTGATGGTCAAAATTCAAAACTACTGTCATATATATGTACCTTATCTACATATTATATATGTACTTATGTACATACCTTTTTACCTTACTGTCTTATACTTTAGAAGAAGAAAAAGTGTGAAAAGGGTCACTCTGTCACGTAGAACCTGACCTCAAACACTTCAAACCAATGTACCTGTCATTAATACAAAAAACCCTGTGTTGTAATTACATAATGGTGACTATTCATTAAATTTTCTGCTCAGATGTACATATTACATACTTATTATATGACATATATATATATACTACGTAGCTACCTCTCTATCTTGTCTTATCTTGAAATATTTTTTAAACTTTCATCTAAAATTACAACAATCCTCATGTTACATGACTTAAATAATAAACAACAACAACAACTTCTACATTACATTTGATTCACTTTAAAATCACTTACAACTTACAAAGGATATAAATAAATTGGTTTATAAATATGATTAATTATATTTAGCTGTATCATTACTGTAATAATAATAGTAATAAGGAATTTGTAGCAAGGGGCTTAAAATTATATTTATTATGCGCATGTGTATTTCTCTATCTTTCTTTTTTTAAAGGAATGCAGAGAACAACTTTGAGTACAATGAAATTTTATCTAGACAACCTGCTAATATGTAAACCTGAGACGAGCACAGATGATACATAAAACAAAATATTTAAGTTACGCACACCAAAAAAAAAAATATATAAATACTTATCAAAAAAACAATCAATAATAATGAGCTTTTATTCTTATAAAAAATTTAGCATTTCTTTAGCCGTCTCCAAGCAGGTGTGTATTGTGTAGTGCAATAGCTACTTATTATATACATAATAAATTATTCTTATTATTATTATGCATTTATTTTTATTAGTATCCTTGATTTTAGTACCAACGTTACAACTTTAGTTTAAAAAATATATATTTGAACTGGTAATAATTGTATAATATGCAAATTTTTTTTTGTAATTATAAGTTTTAGATTTATCTATGCATTAAAAAAATGTCATTCATAACTTGTCAAAATATCTGTGAATAAATTTAAAACTTAAAAATAGAATAAAAATGTAACATTATTTTGGAAACCACAAGTTTACGCATAAATTTGTTTGTTACATATTGTGCATATGCACTACTGACTTATCATGTATGTAGGTACTTATGAATTCAGATCAGTTTTCAACGGTTATTCAGTCAAATTGACTTATTTCCTCATACGTTGTGACTCACAACATCAACAACAATAAGTTCCTCAACATTACACAAGAATAGGGGCTACTTGATACACAGATCACAAAAATGCATAGCTCTCCTTCTATCCCGATCTTAATGTTATTCTCAAAAAGTTTCAAACGAAGTATTTACAACGCTTAAATGTTTTAGATTCAGTTTGAATTGACGTACAACGCTCATTCATGCACACACGTTATGTAAATAATATATAACAAGTGGAAACAAAAATGTAGTGGTAAGCTACTGAGCAAAATGACGATTAGTGACATTATTAACCACCTTATATCGTTGTAAGCATAAATTTATACTTGCCGCATTTTTTTTTAAATATCCCAAAGGCTTCCATAATTGCTAAATTTAATGTATGCATTATGGTCCCCTACCATGCAATGTCAATTGCCCTATAATTCTACTGTGATGGGATTTAAGAACACAGTATGTTTGTCGATAAAATACATCGGTTAGTACTCCATCACCCCAACTTGTAGTAAACCGATTTGGCGCAACAAATTATGCCCACATATGAGTATTATCTGTATTAGTATTAGCATCGTCACTAAGCTAGTACTCTCCCCATGAATTATCAATATCAGGCACGGGTGTTCAGATCAAATCAATCATGTACATAATAATGTATTTAAATTAGTAATGTACATATATCATCATCACAGATTTTTAACTGAGCAAACTGTAGTGCACAAAGGAAAGACAAACTACATAGAAAAATGGCATAATGAGCAAATGGGTTTAAAAAAAATTATTATTAACAGTGATAATTTATCACAGTACCCCAATTCATACGTGCACTGATTCGGGCTCACGCTAAATATACCTAACCAAACCTTATGGATCGAGGTACAAAGTAAATATGTACTTTCATCAAGCAGGCAGTAGGACACAGCATAATGTACAGCTAAATTTATTATATATGAATATGATTATATAACAATACACTAGTGCCTAGTTGATCAGATTCGGAGGCCACATAATATGTCTATTATCAAGCCAATTCCATCATCAAGTCACATGTCAAGCGTACCATATCATGATTTAAGTTTAAGATACACACTTGCATCATCATCATCATCATCATCATCCCCAGCAGATTTTTAACATGTTATAATTATTACCACGTCCTGGAGAAGTAAAAGCGATGAAGCCAAGACGAAGCAATAATGTTACTATTACATTGACATGGTAGTGCAATATGCAGGATATATAGGAAGGCTGCTGCTGCCGCTGCTGCTGCGCCAAAAAAAAGGGTGAAAAAATTAACATTGACATATAATATGTGTGTAATATGGAAAAAGGACAATTTTTTTTAAAGATGCTTTGTGATCGTCACAATACATGCATATTATTAAAGAAGCTGGCGATGACGAATATCCCGATTTATGTGGTGCATGTAAAGCATGAAGTTTGCAAGCTCCAATATTGTTCAGCGTAGAGAGAGAGAGAGAGAGAGAGTAAATACAAGGAACTGGTAGCGTGTCCATAGATTATAGATGGCTTCATCCCGCGTAATTATTATGCCTCTTTCTTATTTTAGTTTAGTTTAATTTTGCTTGAATTGAAGAAGACTTGAGTACAAGCAGCAATCATTGATCACCTGCCCGCTGCAAGTGCATCTTCCTGTTGTTGGAGTTGAGCCACCAAAAATAAGCATCTTTAAAAGGCTTCTTTTTTTAAATTCATTATTAATACAATTTTTGAAAACAGTTTTTGAATTAAACTGAGCAAATATTTTCGGATATTTTGAACCATATTTACAAACGTATTTTGATTTTTCGGAATGCCAATGGACTGTTTTGAGACACCAAGATATACTTTGGCTAACGCCGCACTCCCAAGGCTGAATATACTTCAGCCATGGTACAACGCTCCTCAGGAACACGGCATTCGTGGTGAGTGCATCTTAACATGTCAAATTTTTTGTTTGGGGATAATAATTAATTAATTATTGAGTGAAAATAGAAATCGTTGTAAACGCATTATGAAAAGGTCGACTAGTTAGTCTGAATGTCTGTCCCCACAATAATAGTAACTAAAATTATGTTTGTTCTCCCCACACTCCCCCAAGGGGTAACCCGTTTGGCTGAAAATAAATTGGGTTACTTCCTGGGAGGTAATCTATACATAAGTTGCTAAAAAAAGAGAAGTTCACAACCGTCCTCGTATTTTCAAGTAGCGAGACAGACATACAGACTATCAGAGCAATCTTAAATATATGCAGCTTGGACATTCCAAATAAAATAAGATTTTTTTTTCATAATCTATTTCCAGTTCTTCCATCGCCCATTTATGTTCCCATGGTATGGAATGATGGCATGGTTCCTTTTAAGGTGACATCTGAAGGGTTCCAAAAACCTACGTGCGTGTATATTATATTTATTATTTGATTCCATTATTCATTTGTTTCCTTGGTCATGATTGGGATTTTGTGGTATGTAGCAAAAGAATAGAAAGTAGCCATTTTTTCCACAGTTTTGCAGCAATTCAAATTCAAAAGTGGCCCAACAACCCATTCTTCACCATGCGAATTGACAATACTTTTGGGTCATTGCCATCCCTATTCAGTCAAGGGGTGATGTACGTTACCGTGGAATTCACTCTTGGTCCATACGATTTCCAGCCTGTAACTGCATGTAAGTGATTCCTAAATGGTCAGATTTCATGTTGGCATTGATTGTGTTGTCATTTAATTATGAGTTTATATCTTATTTTATTTTATAATAGCTTTTGAAGTCATGGACACGGCGACTACATACAGGGAATGGATACTCATAGCTCCACCTGAGCTAATGGAAAAATTGTTCGAGGATAGGGAGTGCGATGAAGTGTACAACGCTTTTTTCAAGGTGGACGTATTCTGGAAGTTTGCCCTCATTTTTCTCAGCTCAACCTCCTACTTTACGCCATCTGATAAAGTTATTGTCTACGCTGAGCCAAGAATCGGATATTTTCGGATTTCTAAGCTGCTTTTAGCTGGTGATTTTTTTCATTTACTTTAATTTAAAGTACTATTGTATTAAAACTATAAATCATACAGAAAGGGTAAAAATTTAGTATAAATTTTAAGTTTATTTAAAAAAAAATATTTTAAGTTGTTCCTCTTCTAGGACTGGTTTAGAATTGAACCCCGTCAATTTTGAGATAACATTGACTAGAGTTCAAGTCAAAATGTTTTTAAAAAATAAGAAAATAAGGTTCAACCAAATTTTGCATACGAAAATGCAAAGTAATGTGGTCTCACATAAATTGATTGATCCAAAATGCGATTCTAGAAAAACGACGCCACAAAATTTTAACGAACCTGTGACTTGTAAATAAACAAACTGTTTGTTTAAAAACCAACTAACTAATTGTTTGAACTAATTTGTTTTGACTAATAAAACAAATTAGTTCAAACGATATTTTCAGAGAGGCGTACCACCACCAGTACCACAACAACAAGAACTTGCCTTGATACTCCAATTTGTCGAATTTTTAATTAACACATAATTTTTTTTTCCAGCATGCAGTCCCCATTTCCAGGCTCTATTTGCAACCAACCCCGCAACCACGGAAATAACTCCGTACATGGATGAGAATATGCCAATTGGAGAATTTACTCTGCACGCATTCTATGAATATATTTACGGTTGTGGTTTAAAACGCCCAATAACAGACTGCTCTGTTGCACTGGATCTTTTGAAAGTAGGGCACTACAATGTCCTGACAAACATGGAACAAACCATGCAAACTCTTTTATTGGCTCAACCACCTTCTTGGTATGATGTCAAAACATCATTTTCCTTATACTGTTATGCCAGAAGGATTAGCGCTACCATTGTTTGCCGGGAAAAGAGAGCAGTGTGGGAAAATTTAATGTGGAAGGCACTTCGCAATTTACAGAGGTATAATAGATAGTTGATAGTTTTATGCATTTATTAATAAATTTATTGACCAAATTCATTCAAAATACTTGTTGATAAAGTAACCTGGAAAATTAATATATCTATATATTTTTATACATTTGATTTTTTCAGCTCAACCTTTGATCAACTGATGCGATATGAGGAGATTGCGGATTATTTCAAGGATCCCGAGTCCTTTGAAATGTTCAAGACCCACATCATCACAGCCTAGTTACAAGTTACAAACAATCCTCCAGAAAGGACGACCATCTCAAATCAGTAAATTTATATAAGTAATCAGCTACATACATATATACATAGAAGATTGCAACTTTTGTAACCGTTGAAATGTATTTTTCATACATATTTAATGTTTAAAAAAAATTGATTAATAGCAATTCCTAGTTTTTTATAATAAAAAAATACGTGAACAGTAACAGTACCAACAGAAAAATAATTCAAATCTATACTTGAAACATTAATAACCTGTATGCTCAAAATAAAGATACAAAAAAAAAGCTATTTAAAACGACTGCTCAAGAGTGTAGGGAAGTAGAGATGTAGAAGTTTGAATATATTAATTTTTTTTTTGATATGCTGTTTTTCTCTTTTTGTCTGGGGACGAATAACGGAGGAGGGGATAGGAAATGATTTTAATCTTTTATCATGATTATAAGAATATATGGTAATAGAAGATATAATATGAATTAGCAAAACAACTAAATATGTACTTTTTTAAATGTATTTTTCAAACTAATGAAATTTACAAGAAAAATGGTAATAGGTATATTATAATTATAGATAAATTACATGATAATATTGTAATAAGATAAAGAGTAGGTACTAAAAGTATGTTAAAAGCACACTTACACTTATTATTATTATTATATTCAATTCTTTCTTTTTAAGTTCAACTTTGAGTAGAATGGAATTCTGTAGGAAAATTGATTGATCCTACGTTTTATTATACAAACTATTTACATATTATAAAACCTATAAACAAGTGCTTTTCTTAAATTTAACATTCCTTTATTGGTCTCGAAAGCAAGATCACAAATGTGAAGTGCGATGATTGCGTTTTATAGTGGTGGTGTGAGAATAGACTTTATTTCAAACTTGATCTTCAATTGTATTTCAAAGTACATGATATGAGTTCTTGTATTAGTATAAAATGATAAATGTTGTTGTAAGATTTTGTAAAAAAAAGTATTGGTAAATTAAATAAGTTTTATGCATGAAATTTAGTTCAGCTTTAATAAAGTGACAACAATCATAAACATTTTTTTCTTTTAGTATAACATAAAGTGTTTCCATCTGAGCAACAGGTCCATCCTTTATGTTGTCCTATTGTTGGTTCCTATTTGATTTACAATAGTTACAAGTAGAATTTCTAAAAAAGAGCTAATTTAGTTAGCACTGTATAAACATTAAACATTTCAATTATACACATTTGATTCATACATGAATTGATGATGATGAATTATGAAATGTTTTATAATAATACTTTGTGAATAATATTAAAGCTTGAACATTATATGGAATGCTAATGTAATTTAATACGTTGGGGTCTATGTTTTCCTGCAACTTTATTCTATTAATCCTCACAATATACAGAGACCGACCGACAAGGTTTATTGGCCTCACCTTCTGTCTTGGAAAAATACTACCGTTTGAGGCGACGTCAATGCTAAATGTACTGACGTGGCCTCAAAGGCTAGTCTTTTTCCGAGGTAGAAGGTGAGACCGATAAACCTTGACGCCTTGTAAGTTACAAGTTGTAACATACACTTCTCTCTTTGGAAGAATTTATAAATTCAGCTTTCACCATTTATGAAGTCTTTAAAATACTTGACACATATGAATAAATAAAAATAAAAATTTGCAAGTCAAGTTATTTAAAGGGATTAACAGACGGAGAGAAGTTTATTTTATAACAAAATAACTAGCCATATAACGATTTTAATGTTATCATCAATAAATTTATGGTCTTGGCAATATAACTTGAAACAATGTTAAATTTTTTTTAGATTCAGTTTTCTGTAAATGGACTATCATGTATACTAGGTACATGCTCACATTAAAAATTGCATCATCTATCGGTTGAGAGTATAACAAAGTTAAATTTTTTTTAGATTCAGTTTTCTGTAAATGGACTATCATGTATACTAGGTACATGCTCACATTA
Organism: Zhuqinia jingwanae; assembly: GCA_027744095.1. NCBI lineage: Eukaryota > Metazoa > Arthropoda > Collembola > Entomobryomorpha > Paronellidae > Zhuqinia > Zhuqinia jingwanae. The sequence goes on from JAHZNC010003218.1 coordinate 8,036, forward strand.
AAAATTGCATCATCTATCGGTTGAGAGTATATTGGAATATGTAAATACAAATTTATTCATACGAACATAATTGCATCTGAACACAAAATTTCTACTGATTGGCTTCTCTGACTTCTCATCAAGTTCTCACTATAACAAATATTACTCCTCTAGTCCTATTCTGATGATGTTATTTAGGCAATCATGATGTTTGATTATAGTGTCTCTTGATCAGTAATTAGTAAATTTATGTCCACATACATACATGCATGCAGCTGACCAAACCTATATTGGGATCTTACTTTCCCCTGTCATCCATCATAGAGCAGTTTCCGTAAATCCGATCTTCAATTGAAATGACTTCTGATTTCAGTTGGAAAAAATCAATTTTCGTGGGAATAAATAAATAAAAGTGCAGACTTGACTTGTTGCAAATATATCCCTACTCCCTATTGAGTACTGAAACATGGCCAATATGGTATGGTTACTGGCCACGCGCATGGTATATAATAATAATATTAATAACATATTATACCTGCACAACAAGTCAACATTTACAGGTACGGGTTCAGTTCAGGCATCTATCATCAGTTCATTTTGTCAAGTAGCCATTTTGTCAAGTAGCAACTAAAAGTCCATCATGATCCATGCAGTGTATTACTATATGTGTAATGTGTAGCATAATAATAATTATGTAATAATAAATTGAAAGATTGGTGAAAGTTTAGGATTTTTCACCCTCCACCCCCTTAGAAAAACCACTCTGGGGAAACGAAAATTCTTTTAGGTTAAAGACCTTGTGCTGTAGTAGGCATGTACCAACTTTGGCAAAGGTTTGGTGAAAGTTTATGAAAATTCTGAGAATTGGGGACACACACGCACACACATAGAATTATAAAGTAGATTTTGTTAACGAATACATGTGCATATAAATAAAGCTGTAAGAAACGTGAGTGAATCGAATAACACATATGTGGCTTAGTTTGCTTGCTTAGCGGCTGCTAAGCAAACTTGATTTCTTTGAGAAGTTAATAGTTGCTTGGGTTATAATGGGCAAGTCACGGCGCTTTAGCCATTTGTTCATACAAGTCCCGTACGTGGTTTCGATATTTACTAGTCACCCGAAAATCAATTTTGATTTCGCCCTTTGTCTCCACTTTCTGCGTTCGGATGAAGTCCATCGCTTCATTCTTAAAAGATTTATTAACCCGGCGTAGTCTTAGGAGGTCATTCACTTCCAAGAAAGAAAACAGGTGGTTCCTGCAAACCTGCAATGAAAAAAAGACGAAATAAAACAATGACAGAATTAAAATTTAGAATTTATTGGAAAATTGGTAAAAAAAATAGTTGGTGACTAACGACACGGGAATCACTTCAAAAACATTTGTTCTTTTACCAAGTTATTCAATAAATCCATAATGCTCATTGTCAGGCAGAGTTGATGTGGAAATCAGATTTATGTACATCATATATCTTATATATCATTCAGTGATTTTAAGATTTATTTATTTATTAGAAATCAAGACGCGGAGCAAAATGCTTTGATGCAATATTCATAAAAGACAAACAAACGGTGCTGCTGCAAAAAGATGGAAAAATCTGGTATGTGACAAATATGAGCATAATGAGATCTTACAGGATGCTATGATATTCACAGATCATCAACAACATGTATATCAATCCAACACGGAGTTTTGTAGTATATGTTGCACGCATGTGTGCTAAAATATGGTTTTTTAAGTGTAGCAGCGTAGGCGGAGTGCAAAATGCACAAACAGGAACTGCCAGTGCTGGACTTACCATAGATAATTTAAACCCGCGGTTATACTCTTTCTTATTTTAGTTGTTACTTTAAGTTTTTTTTCTATTTCTTGCTAAGGTTTACGAAGTATATAACTATTTAAGATGGGCGTGTTTACGTCTGTACGTCCGTCCGAACAATATCTCTGAAATGATTACAATGAGTCTTCAAGTTCGGTTTTCGGGAACAATCTGGGACGAGTTTGTTAACCAGCCAAGCACATTCAACTTGGAGGGATTTTTTTTAAAGCTTTAACCTATAGCAAGTGACACATCATGCGATTCGTCTTGAGAAAAAAAAGAAACTGGTGTAACCTTAGCTCCTCCTCCAACTCTCTGGGAGGATGGAGAAAACTTTAAAAAGAAAAAAAGTAACAGGTTGTGACAGCATTATAATCCCATGCTGTCGCGAAACATTGGTTGATTCTGTACAGTCACATTCAAAAAATACATACAATGGTAAAGGTGCACACTTTGCGACAGCATTATACCATCAATACTAATTACGTAACATGGAAAGGTGGGTGAACTCTCCGCTAATGGTTAGAATGACATGCTGTCGCAACTGACAATGCGACTGCATTGCCCTTTTCATTTTAATTGCGACGTCATCTTTAAAAAAATTATCCTCAAAAATTTGAAAGTGTCATATATTTAAGTGAATACTGTCGCAATGAAACAATGCGACAGCGTTGCATATAGTCGGTAATAACTCTGTTACGCTATGAGTATATACGATTCTAACATGTGAATTTATGCTGTCGCAATGCGACAGCATTGCATGTAGTCAGTGATAACGGTTACGTCCGCACCCTTACGAAGAGCAAATTTTTAATGATGCTGTCATATTGTTTCATTGTGACAGTATACATTTTGTACATATACAACACGCAACCAAATTTTTTAGGAGGAAATTTTTAAAGATGATGTCGCAATTAAAATGAAAAGGGCAATGCTGTCGCTTTGTAAGTTGCGAAAGCATGAAATTTTAACCATTAGCGGAGAGTTCCCCCAAATTTCCATGTTATGTAATTAGTATTGATGGTATAATGCTGTCGCAAGTTTTGCTACAGGGTGCCCCTTTACATGTATTTCTTTTTCGTGCGACAGCATGTGGCTTTAACGTGGATGCTGTCGCAACCTGAAAAGTACAATCCTACCGAAACAAGTTCTCACTTTGATGTCTAAAGTGTACCGTTAGTGGATAGGGCAGGCTTAACAGGGTGAAAGATGCGGTGTACAACTAGCACGTTTTTACTTGTGCGTACTTCGTAAACCTTCTATATAACTTTAGCAAGGGTTTCTTTCTTATTCATTTCATTACTTGAACCGAAGCGAATAGGCAATGCCAATTGATCGCATACGTCGTATTTTACTGATGCTCAGTCAGTTGGAGATTCCAAGCAAGCATTTTTATTCTTTATCTTTCTTGCTTTCTTTATTAATAAATTAATAAACTTTTCCGTGTGATTTCACTTAAATTTTATAACTGTTTCTGAAGAACTATTTGCAGCTTACTGTAAAAAAAGTAAAATTTCGGATTTTTGCTAACATATCCAGACACATATTTACCAAAATGAACACAGTGGAAATTTGCACTCCAAAGTTTAATTTAGCGTATTTGGAAACGCCACATGTTTCCATATTTCAAAATCTACACAACGATGATGCCCATCTCTTGTCCTGTTTTCGTGGTTAGTAGATTAAACCTCTTAATATTCCATGATCAACATTTGTTTGCATTAAAAAAATACAGTATGTTTTTATCATAAAAATGGTTTGCAATTTACTTCCAGTTAATCCGTCCCCGATCCAGGTACCCGTCATGTGGCGTGAGGAGTTGTTTCCATTCCGCATAGCTTCAAAGAGTTTTCAAAAACCAACGTAAGTTTTTGGTTTACCCGATTCCTCGGAATTAATTATGTTTATATGTAGGTCATGATAGTCTTAAGTTTTCTGGTACTATTTTTTTAAAGACATAATAATCTCCCAAACATGTGTTGTACAGGCATATATCCCTTTGGATCGAGAAAAGGCGCGAACCTTCCTGTTTTAATATGCGAGTTGCTAATTTTGGGTCACTGTCAAAACTATTTAGTCAAGGAGTTTTGCACGCCACGGTCCAATGCTTTTTTGGCGGATACAATTTCGCACACGAGCCTGAATGTAAGTGATTCTTATTTTGTAGTCAGCTATTTTATTTGGACACTGTCCCCTTCAAAATTGTGCTATCATTTAAATATATTATTTTTTTAGCATTCGAAATTGACAACCATGGAATGGGCCAGTGTGTAGTTAAGCCGTCAGTCAACTTTACTACCGAATTGCAACGAAACCCGCAATTGTATGAAATGTTCCATGGATTGTTCACCATCGACATATTGTGGAAGTGCTCGTTTATTTTACAAGGCAGGTTCTTCTCATATGCAACAGACACAGATGCCCGGAAATTCCCGGGAAATGTTACTCTTATCACGGACTCAAGACGACAATATTATCATATTCCAAAGCAACTTTTGGCAGGTAGCACACAAATTCTTAAAAAAAAAATAAATATAGAGGAAACCCACCCACAAATTGCTAAAAGCTTAACTTTCATTTTGCTTTATACTACTTCACGGGTATTTTTTTAGACTCCAGTGAATATTTCAAGGCTCAATTTGAGTTCAACCCAGAAACTGTGGAAATAATTCCGTACTTGGATGAGAGCAAGCGGATTGGAGACGAAAGTCTGTTCGCCTTCGTTCAGTACATTGTCAGCAGCGCGTTGTCAAAACCAATAGAGAATTGCTCCATTGCGTTGGATCTACTCAAAGCTGGGCACTACTGTGGGCTTGGAAAGATGGAAACAACCATGCAAAACATTTTATTGGCTCAGCCAACTTCTTGGTATAATTTGAAAACATCCTTTGCCATGTTTTCCTATGCAAACAAACTGTGTTCCATAATGAACGACGGGGATGACAAAGCTGTTTGGGAGAACATCAAGTGGAAGGCTCTGCGGAATTTGCAAAGGTATGACGACAAGCATATTACACAGATATATAAATTGAAAAGAGAGTAGTACATTTTTTTGTGTGAAATATGTTTGTATTGTTATACATTTTGTATTTGTTTTACAGTGCAAATCCTCAAGAACTAGCACAATGCGAGGAGATTCCGGAGGAATTATTGAATGATGTGGCGTTCGATATCTTTACTACCCTTATTTCGGTGGCTTAATTAGTACAAAGTGTACTACAAACTTATATATTGCTTTAATTTTCTTGGTGGCTAGATGTAAAAGTAAAATATGATTTTGAATAATATTTAGAATGACAATTGTAGGTAACTTCTAGCCCGAAGATGGCCGCTATGTATTTTTCATGTAAGAAAATTGTGAGGAAATTGTTATTAGTTCCTGGCTTAAAATAATTTTTGTAATCCTAAGGAGTTATGTGCATAAAAAAACAAAATTATAGTTGATAGTTGCATAAATTTCATGAAAATACCATATTATATGCCACTTTGTCTTATTTTTTAAGTAACCTCATTACAATTGATTGCCGACTTTATATGAACATAACTTCTTCTTTTTTGACATTTCATTTTGGAACATTTTTTTTTGTGATGTGGAATACCTTATGTGTTGTAATTTACTTTAATTAAATATATATTATATGTTTAATCCATTTGACCATCATGACCGTCATTTTCTTGTAACCTAGCCAGGTAACTCCATTAATCCGACACCGTCATATAAATTAAGTACACCTTGAGCACCACCAACCTTTTCCTCTTCCATTTCCATTAACGGTAATGGAAGCTAAATGACTTTACTCAAATTGCAAAAATACTAAACTCCATCCTTACACAACTCCTCCAACGCAATCATTCTATTATTTGGCAGGTTTTTACAGATTTATTTATTCATGTGCAGCTACAGCAGCGCTACTACACGTTGCTTTTGCTGAGTTGAATCGTTAAAAGTTTTTGGGGGAGGAGGGGATCATGGACAAAGTTGAAAGCTGAGCGAGCTGCTCTTTACTTGCTTGCTAATATTGTAGGTTGTAAATGAACAGTACAAGCAGCAACAACAAAATTAGCCATTAGTACCCTCACACAAACAATCAGTCAACCATAAAATGACAACAACCTACGTGCTCCAAAACTACTAAACTAAAAGTACCAAAAAAAATATATAGCTTGGGCTCGTGAGTTCGGGCAGTAAAAACGTGCTAGCGTGAACAAATTTTCAATGTATGTTGTTTGCCTGGAAAGAATAAAGTGAAGCGGAGAGGAAGTAATAATGATCAGATCATGATTGTGAGAATAACACAGAAAATGACATTTTGAGCGGGGACGATGATGATGAAGATTTTATGATAGTATCATTGTCATCATTTAGAAAAAAATAAATATTTTCGTGTGTGTGCGTGCATCACACGACATTCCATTATTACAATGATAATAATCAAAATGTATTCAGAAAATATTGTTTAGCTTGACATGCTTAATATGGCTCAAAAAATATAACTATTTATAAATTTTTTTGAAGCAAACAAATGCAATTCCTCAAATATTTACACGAATTTTATTCAACGCTATTACTAAAAAAATTAATAAAAAGACTTTAATGAAATTTTTGTATAGTTTGCAAAAAATAATAATTAAGGTGGTTACTTTTTTGTAACCATGGCTACCAAGCACATCTGCATCCTTGTAATACTGGTAACTAGTGCGACTATCCAGTTGTGCTTCTCCTTAAAAATCCGTGGGCCATCCCAAGATGTCACCCAATCACCAACGCCACATCCCAAAACTATACTTCCGAATGGCGTTCACCTACCCTACATTCACTTGCTGAATGACAGTTTAGCTGACGTGAGCGATCCCTTCTCCCCTTACCAAGTGTCAGATGCGAACGCAGACCCCAACTCTCTCATTTTTATGAATGGCACCGTTTACGTGGTTCCAAGTACCCGAATGGTTCTCGCACTTGAGTGCGAGGCACGCTACCCCGTCTTTTGGAATTTAGCTCATTCACACATCCCCCCTGCGGTGTATAACTCCCTGAGGGTATTGTCGACCAGAAAATTCGATGATCCTTTTGACCCCACAACTTTCACTTATGTCACCATTTTGATAATGAATGGAGGTGGTACATCTCAGCTAACTGGCAATTATAGTTGTCAGAGTGCGGCCAGACATGATATTAAAAGTAATGTGTATATATTTTGGAAACGTAAGTTAAATACTCCAATTCTTTCTTCTTCTTTTTTTAAATAACTTGACAAAAAATATTGCTATGCATTTTGATCGCTTTATGGTGATTTTTTTGTTGTTATAATCTGAAATTTAGCAAGTTATGGTAGCCCGTTGGTCCTAGCTAGGGAAAATTTGACGATAACCTTGAAATCCGAAAAGGAGGACGTCACCTTACCATGTCGCGTTAGCGACCCGGATGAAAAACCTAAATTGTTTAAGATTGTGGATTCGCCGAACCAGGTACCAAAACAAATGTGCATCACATAATACCATCACGTTAAACCCTGCAAAATCTCAACTCTCAACATGTCTGTTATTCTCTCGTCAAAATAAGTATTATTTTTTACCCGTGAGCACACATTTCAACTCAAATCTCTAGTATCTCCAAGAAAACATTCACAAATATTCAAATGTGAAGAGAAAGTCAGCCAATTTACCAGACGAAAATATCAAACTTTTTTTCTTCAAAACTCAAAATATCAAACACAAATTCTAGATTTTTGAAGTTTCTTTCCTAAAAAAGAAGATGTTAGACAAGTATGTACATATATCTGTATATATGTATGTACGTACACTGTGAAAGTGGTAAAAGACGAGCAAGCAGATAAATAAGTTTATTTTCAACGCCAACACATGAAATATGACAACGTGATCCAAAAAATTCAAATGTTTATAACATGAAGAGTCCAACATAAACATGAAATATAAGTTATATAATTATAACGGAAAAACTTTTAAAATATATATCTACAAATGTACATGCATTCTTGGTGGATATAATCAAAGATGTTAAACTTCGGACTAATGTTTCCAACAGTGGATTATTATATCCAACGTCAAGTAGTGGACATATCACAAATCCTTTGTCCTAAATGGATTCTTCCACTAAAATTCACGGGTGTGGCCGTGGAAATTTAACATCTTTGTGGTGCATATATCTTACCTTTATTTAAATATTCGTTTTTACTGCATACATGTATTTAGTATGCTTCTTCTTCTTCTTCCATTTTTAGGCAACAACATTTTATCTCTAGATTTTTACATGAAATAAAAAAGTAAACCAATATGAAATAATGAACTTGTTTGGATATAAAAAAGAAGAAAGAAACAGTCTTATAATATGCTATATAGTCTTATAGAAAAAATACATACTTGGGTATATAATGAAATTGGAAAGAAAAACTTTTCCTCTCTTCTGATGTGAATACGTTTCCAAGAATACAAAACAGCCAGAGAGATGCAGAATACCAAGTGTTTATCTAAAAAAAAAAATCTAGGAAAAAAATAAATTTTGTATGATGAACCGAACACGTGTGTTTGCAGAAAATATAGATTAATGGAATTCACTCTTTTTTTTTTTTATTTAACAAAAAAAAGTTTTTCTTCTTCATTTCATGCCGACTGTCTAGTTTTAAAGGACCACAAGTGTTGTCTTGTACCTTTGGCTGATGAAAGAAGGCAACAATAATGCAGAAAATATATGCAAATCTGTATATTTTTATTAATTTTATTCAAAAAAAACTTAATGAAAAATTGGTACACACACAAAAAAGAGTTTACTAGACTTTTACAAGCTTAATAATAATAATTATAATAATATGTAGGAATGGATGAACGAATGGATTCACATATATTTTTTTGTGCATTAAAATCAATATTTTTCAACAGCCACAACACCTGGACGAGCTTCATCTAAACGACTCGATTAGCTTCTTTCCAACGATGGGCTTCACCCTCCACAATTTACCAACACCTCTTGGCACCTACAAATGCTCAGTGGAGTCAAACGACGAGCAATTCATTCGAGTTATCCGCAAAAACGGTAATATTTTTTTACTATAGCAAAAGCTAAAAACTGTTCAAAAAAATTTGCATAAACAAATCTAGTTCCTTTTTTGTATTAAAATCTTTTTGCTAAAAGAAAGTTTGAGCAAAACTTTTGAGTATGTCTTATTACTTGTACTGTCAGTGTAGGAATGTAACAACAACATGTGCACATGTATATTATGTCAAATCATAGCAACAATAACTTTATTTTGTGTGAAAAAAAAACAAATTAGGGGAAAGCAATACTGGTAACGAGCCAAATTACACGATGCAATATGATGAGGACACCAAACAAGTTCGTTGCTGTTCCAAAAACGGGGGGAGGAAACCACCAAAAATTTTCATGATGGTTTGTGAGCACCCGAGTACTTGCGGACTCCGGGAATTTTTTACTGACGATTCGGTATGTATGTATGTTTGACAACATCTCTATCTCTGTGTACCTGAGTCATTTCCCCTGTTTTGTTCGATAATGTCCTTTGCGTGTTTACTTTTTTCAATTTTTTTTTAAAGTTACTAATGTATCCCTGGAATCAAGGCAGACGACGGAAAGGATGCTCGGTGCTCAGCATCAAAAGTACGCACACAGGGATTGTTCGGTGCGTGGGCGACGGGGGATTCAATATATTTAAAGAATTTATTGCACCAGTCCGGGTGGATCGGATGCCTTGGAATGAGAAGAGGAACACGACTACTTGTACGTGTGCAATTTCATGAAACGTTATTTTGGGGGATTGTCTTTTCTTTAAAAAACAATTAATCCCTAAGTATTTTGCGTACTTGTGCTTGAAAGAAAGTTTTTTTTGGGGGGATTTTATTTTTGTATGAGTTAAAATGGAAATGAAGAAGATGCATTTTATTTACATGTCAAGTCAGCAATTTTCTTGCTAGGTGGTGGGCATGATATATTTTTTTAAATGTTTTGTTTTGTGAATGGGATTTTGATTTTCAATTTCCTTTCTTAAGACTTTCGTTGGGAGGAAATAGATCCTCAAGAGATGATCCAAGTAGGTTTCCCTTCTCAGGAAGACTACCTAATAAACAACTGGGATAATGATGGTAGCACTTATATTGCTGGCGGGCAAACTCTTGATCAGACAATATATTCCGAGCAGTTGATTAATCTGGGCTGTCACACAAGTCGCTACTACTTTGCCAGTGGAAACTATTGGATGATCCGATGGAAGAATCAGACCATCAACCAACTTGTCGGTAAAAGCCTGTTCTACATAAAAAACACGCTTCCCATTCTCTAAATAAATAGGACTCAAAATAAATAAATACATAAAAGTTTGATAAAATGGCGTAGTCAATTCCATTGTTAGGAGTATTCAATTAATTAATTAAATTTGGCTTTAATAGTTATTATAATTTTTATGGTTTTTTTTTATAGATGAAACCAATTTAGGCTCGAATTTACTTGGACATCACCGACTTTATACTTCCTACGACCAAAGACACCTACATGCGAACATGGTGTCTTTTAGAGCCCACACTGAAATGGAGTCTGTCATTTGCTTTGCCCCCGTTTGGAACTCGTCTGTCTGGGTGACAAAAATCCATTACCTCTACGTCAATGGTAAAAATGAAAATAATTAAATCTACTGTCATTTCCGATTAGTCATAAATTGTGTTGGTACAAAACATTTGTAGAATCAATGGCACCTCTTCTTGTGGCTGGTGACACCCATGAAATTGAACACCAGACTTGGTACGCTAATGAAACCGAAAAAATACTGACTTGCTCTTCGGGCGGAGTCCCTCAACCTGTGTTTCATTGGGAAAAGGATAATGTCGTATGTTTCTTCTTCTTTTTTAAACTAAACAAATTCATCTCCTTCCAGTCATTGCTTTACTGTGCAAGTCGTAATCCCTTCTTTTTTTTACTTAAAATGAGTAGACGATTCTGGCGACCTCCTACAATTTTCACGTGTTCACTCCAAATGCAAGTACTCTTCCCCACGATATTGTTACAACGACCATGGCCACTACCACAACCACCACTAGCAGCTCTGTCTCCGCAACTGGCTCTTCTTTGGATGATGATGGTGTCGGCGGTCGGGCCATTGATGATGATGACAATAGTAATAACAGTAACGGGAATGAGACGGGAACCGCAATAATGGATGGTGGTGATGATGATAGTGTAAAGAAAACCATTACACCAAAAATGAGCCATACGTCTTTACGCATTAGTAGAGTTTCTTACAATAGTCGTGGCATTTTTCGTTGTGTTGGGACCAATTTTGGGGGACGGGTTACCAAAGAGTTCCATATCACTGTGTTAGGTTGGTAATAGTAGGAACGCCTTTTTTGTAAAAAAAAAAAACTACTTAACTTGATGATTATTACATGGGAGAGGCATATTGTAACTGTTTATTTTTTTTGCATGTGACAGATGCCAAGTCGTGGACAGCTACCATTTTCTTTGTGATATCCTGTATCCTTACAGTAATCCTTATGGTAGGTATCATCTTCCTGATCCGTAGACTTCACAAGGATCGTCAAGAAATAAACCAGTTGACAGGCACGGTTAATTTCCAAAATGGTGGGGTAATTCGAAACAATATACTGAGCACCAACAATAATGCTGCCACCACAGTCACCACAAACTCAACATCTTCAACAAGAACTGGAGGAGTATTTTCATCAACAGCTGCCATCATTTCATCCACAACAACAGGTTCGTCAGCATCCTCCGGAGGATACACTAGGTACCGGGATGATGACTCCATGCACAACTCTTTTGACAATGGCAAAATGACAAATAATCTTATTGACACTTTCTAACAAGTGTAATTTGTTATGTTGTAGGAAAAGTCACTTGCTCCAAAAGATAGCAATAAGAATGATAATAAATTTAGGTGTGATAAATATGACTTTTTTTCTGCCCAGCTTAATAAAAACGCTTTTAGTACACATGAAACAGATTCCCTACTGTTACAATATAAAAAAATCCATAAAAACTCATGTGCCGCCGCTTTTAACAAAAAAAAACTGTAAAAAAACATGTTTACCTCAGAGGCCAAATTTACTTATTCATTTCACCGGAAGACATGCAGCGCCATCACTTGTATTTCGAATGACATCATGCTTTCCTCCAAACCCACTTATTAACATGTTTTCGTCTTTGTTCTTACTTTTTTCGTTTCGTTACGAATGATTCGCAACATTTTATAGCAGCGCATGCATTTTTACTCACATTTAAAAGGTAAACTACCAATCTATCTCAAAAAGATGTGTGGCGAGACATCTTCAAAATATTTGAGAGAAGTTGAAGAACACATCTCATTTGAGACACCAAAGCTGCATCCGAAATGCCACAGGTTCTCTTGGGTCTCTTTGTTCACTTTTTTCAGAGAGAGAAAAAACCACGCGGAAAATAGTGAGATGACTGGGTCTAAGAGGGCAGCAGCGTTGCTGCTAAAGAGATCAAGGCAAATCATTAAAAAAAAATATTATGACTTGCTTTACATGTTACAGCTTGACTTATTTTCATGTCCACTCCAGCAGCAGCAGCAGTCAGTAAGGTTGAGTTTACAAAAGTAAGCCAGAGAAGAGGCACATGCATGTGCATACAATGTAGTTTCGTTTTTTAAATTTTTAAACTTGCAATTGTCCAGCTTATCACGTCAGCATATATTGCTTTAACAATTGACAGCATCTAATAAAGCAAAATAATATGACAATGGAAAATGATGGAAAATCGGATGACAATAGATTTCCGCTGTCGAAATTATCAAAAATTGGTGCGGGTCTATGTACTGCTGAGCAGAGAGATTTTGTTTTGTCTGCTATTGTGTATAGGTACCACATTTTTATTGGCTTCGTTCGAAAATTTATTTGGGCATTTTCATCTCAAGTTTAATTTGTCATGACATCTCAATATACATATATATTTTTTATACTTGGATAAGTAAAATCAAATAGAAATGAGAAATGAGTTATGGCGTCATATCTCATCATCATTGACCGTCAGCAAAATCATTAGCAATCAATGAATTTTGCATTGTGTACACGTTTTTACGAAACACCTTTTTGTCGAAATCAAGGTCGTAACTTTTTTAATGCGTGAAATAGTAATAAGGACATTTATTCAATTCTTTTTTTTTTGTGCTGTCGTCGGCAAAAAATAAAAAATAAATTGTGTGTTCATCGAGTCCAAAAATATGCTCATAGTATTTAGTTTTGAATGGTAGGTAGTCAAGTTGAAACTTTGATATATTTTATTTAAAAAATTTATTTGAAATGACATAATTTTTTTTAAAGAAGGAAAATGGAGCTTCAAGTGACAAGATATTGGACGCTAGTTTGGCCCTTAGTATTTCTACTAAGTTTGGGTGAACTTGTTGCTACGAAGGATAGAATGATGAGTCCTCCCGAAATCAGCATTGGGGGTTGGATGGAAAGCGACTTTGACTCTCACGAATGGCACACAAACTCCACTCCTCCCCAAAACCCATCTGGCTTCCGTGACGCGATATTTGTAACAAATTCCGTGCGTGGCTTGTCTTTTGTGTGCAATGCCAGCTATCCAGTGGAATGGCATTTCCACCGGGAAACATGGGGTGGCCGAAGTCGCATGCAGTTTGCCCTACGAACCACTGTCATTTCTGAAGGCTTGGATGTGATCCAATATTCCAGTGAGCTGAGTTTCTTTGGTTTTGACTCAAACGGTGTGAGTGGGAACTACACTTGTCAGAAGGTCGGCAATCCCTGGCAATCAGACAGCTTGTATTTGTTTTGGGAGGGAGGATCGCCCCCTTTTCTGACGTTGGCAAGGGCATTCCGGAAATCGCCGCAGGTGCCATTTAGAAATACTAGTTTGAGTTTCCGGCTGCCTTGTACCGTGTCAGTGCCCACGGTGGAGCCCCAGTTGGTCAAGGAGTTTGACAAATCCGAGGAGGTGATTCGGAAAAATAATTCTGTGCAGTATGATCCTCGGATAGGATTTACATTGAGCGGTTTACCCAATCCATATGGCAGGTATACTTGTAAAGGGGGTGATGAAGATGATGAGTTCAATGAAGGGGATGCGGATGAAATCACGTTTAATGTGATAGATGCAGATGGTTAGTTTAATTTTTATACAAAATTTTCTGCAAATCATATAACTTTGTTTTTACTAGATTTATTATTATTAATGATTAATTATTTTTTAAACAATTTTTAGACGGACCCAAACCGGAATTCAATGAAACCCTGAGACATGGGGCGTATTACTACATCAATTCCACCAGCAAAGAAATCACCTGCTGCACAGCTCATCAGAAACCTCCAAAACTGAAGTTGGTTGAATGCGAGCATCCGACCATATGCGCTCTCGCCAAACATACTCTTCATACCATGGAGAGCGCCAAGAAAAGACAAGATAGCTGCTCGACTGTAACAATGCGTTTTCTTCGAGCTGGTGTTTTTCGTTGTGTGGGTGCAGGGATTGATGTTGTCCGAGAGTTTTTCTACCCCATGCCGGAAATACCACAAATGACGTGGGGACGGGGGAAAGGAAGCGGTGGGAAGAAGGGGCAACAGAGTGGTGGTTGGAAAGGGAGAGGTGGAAAGAAGAATAATGATGCCGCCAACAACAATAATAATGATAATAATAAACCTAATGGTGGTGATACCGCTGCGGTTCAAACCAACTTCACTGTGGAGGATCCATGTAAAACCGCTAGATACATTTCTATGAAAATTCATTGTAAAAAATAAAATTCTTTGATATTTAAAATTTATGCTTTGATAATTAAAAAAAAGATTATGACTGGAATGAAGCGGACTCAATGAAAATGATGATGGTCACCAAGCTTAGCAGCCCGTTGTACATTGGTGAAAAAAGGTCATTTTCCTGTCGCGTCTCCCATTTCTACTACGCCCAGGGTCTAATCTGGGGCATCACTTTTACCAACCAAAGTATCGTCTACTTGAACGGAAGGGAGCCAAAAGCGCATCGTCATCAATTTCCGGGAGCACATATCCGTCACTTTGAAATCTTTGTGGGTAAAAATCAGCAAATTCTCGACCTGACCATAGACAAAGACTTGCAAAACATCACCTGCTATGCTCCCGTCTGGAACTCAACAGAGTGGGGCAAGAAATTCATTAACTTCGAAGTTAAAACGCCTTCGGCTCCGAAGTTGGTGGGAAAAGGAAGCATGGACTACACTTGGTACTTGAACGACACAGAAAAGTATTTGGAGTGTAAGTTTAGCGGGGAACCAATGCCAAAAGTTTTATGGAAAAAGGGAAATGTCACCTTTGCTCAGCATACAAACACAACCGGAAATGGGTCTAGCTCCGTGTTCTTTCCCAGAATAACTTTGGGCTCGGATAGTGTGTACACCTGTATCATCACCAATGTTGCGGGTAACGTCACCAAAACGTTTACGGTGACCGTACTTCGTAAGAACATTATTATTATTTTAGATTTTAGTTTATGTAAATACTTATGTTATTGTACTTTAAAAAAATCTACCTCTGTTCTAATTCTATTCCTTTAGATTCTGCAACTTCGGCTTCTACCATTCTTGGGGTTTCTCTTCTCATCATTATCATCATTTCAATCGCAGTCGTCTTCTTATTGAAATACCTCAAGTCTCAAAATCACGTGATCAACCATCTCGCCAATTTAGCATTTAAGGATGTCACCGGAAATGGAGATGTCATTGGAAACTCTACTAACGCCAACAGAAGCCCCGTTGGCGTAGAAACAAATGGGGTCGTTCTTCCCCCATTTTCTGCCTCAACCGCCTCCACATTATCTGTCCCATTATCTCAACCAATTTCCGCTCCCAGGTCCCTTGTCGGTAATACCAACAATGGCTTTATATTTGATTACTCCAACAATCGTAATACCACCACTTCTTTACCAGACCAAGGCTCCTATAATGAAAGAGAGATTAGCTCAGCTTCCCGACCATCTTCACCTCAACCACCCCTATCGTCATTTTCAAGTTATCATAAATTCTAAGAAAAAATACTTTACTGTAAAATTACCAGACTTAATACAAAAAATAATAATAAAAAAGTTTTTTTTTAAATGTACTTTAATTTAATTCATTCACCTAACCTTTCTTCACAGAGCTCGAAGTGCATAGCGGCAAAAGAACAAGCAAAAAAAACGGGGGAAAACCCATCAGCATCATATCAAAATTCTCAATAAAAGCATCTATGCAAATATTTTTTTTTACACTTTACATTCTCAACAACCACCATACATTACATCGGCCTTCAAAAAACGAAGATTTTTTTTCTTTTCCTTTTTACAAACTCTGTTAAAACCTATAACATAATAAATGTATCTATATTTTATTGCGTGATTATGATCCCAATCATGATCATCAGATTAGCAGCAATAGCAGCAGCAGCACAGCAAAAGATCAACAATTTTTATTCCCCCATCAAACACTCATTTTTTTTTCTTGGTTCATTTGCTCCTGATAAAATCACTTATTATTTTTCTTTGACTATATGACGCCAAACCGCATCTCTTTTACATCTACAAAAAAAATAGTTGCCAGAAGAAATTATTTTTTAACTTGCTCTCCTCCGATGACAACGTTGTATAGTAGCATTATTTTTTTTTGTAAAGAAAAGTACTACATACAAAACAAAAAATCTATAGATAGCTATATAAAAAAATAACGTCAACGTGTAACTATCATCATCCTCATTTCATGATCATCTTCACCACCACCACACCAGTAGCAGCATTTTCTGAAGATGAGGCAACAAAACAGCATCATCATCATCATCGCTATCATCTCAGACTTTCAGAGAAGAAGAAAAAAAAATCTAAAACGATCCAAGGCACAAGACACAAATATAATATTCTCTCTCTCTTTCAGTCACTTTGCTTGGCTTCACTGCTGCACTGCACTATTAAAATATTAAACTTTTTTTTTCTTTGTGGGGGGGGGGGGGGGTAAAATTGGGGCCGTTTACAAATCAATGCATATATATCAGTAATTTAGCCTCAACATAACTTTTTCAATTATAAAAAATCACAGTCTGCAGCAAGAAACAAACTTTTACCAATTAAAACCAGCATACAAAGATGTTACATATGAACGGCTCCTTTCAGCTTCCACCACCACCACCACTGCTGCTGCACATCTCTGTCTCTTTCTCTCTCCTCTCGCTCTTGTAGTCGTCGTCGTCATACTACGCTGCTCTACCACCACCACCACCACTTACATTAGATACCTACTTTTTACATTACATACTAAATTCTCTCCCTCTCTCAAAACTTTATATATTTTTTTTCTTCTCTTCTCTCATCTCTCTCTCTCCTGTTGTGCTGCTTCTTTATATTTCTTACTACTACTACTTCTTCTACTACTTTACTTGTTCACTAGTAGTTTAGTTTCGTTTGCTCACACTACAAAAGTTTTTCTTCTTCTAAAGAAACTCACAAGAAGTTTTTTTTAGTAGAGAAAGTCTGTTCTGAATAAAATAATAGTAGCAAAACTCTGTTCTTCTCATCTCTCTCTCCCTCTCTTTTTACAGAAAAAAAGAGTGAGTTGAGTGAGAGAGTGTTACCACACCACCACCACCACAACTTCTCTCTCTCTCTCTATCTCTTCCAACTTTACTTAAAAAGAAAAAAGTGATCATTTACAACAGTGAGTCAGTTACATTATTAAGGACCGATAAGCTCATCGGGTATTTAATAAAATACGGATGCAAAAATTTGCCGTTGATGGTTGGTTGGTATGCTCGCGCCCTTCAACCTAGAGCTGACCCAAATTTACAAACAGATACCTTGGGGGAGTGCTTCAAGTTGACATAATTTTAACCCCCCCCCCGAGGGGAGATAGGGGTGAAGAAGTCATAAAATTCAACCAATTTTAACCAAACAAAACTCAAATATATTATAACATTTATATTAATAAATATCATATTAAATATTATATTATAATAATATATTAAGTCATAATAATACAAATATAATATTCCTATCAACTCATTTGCACTCTGTCGGTCCTTACTTCAATCATTTATAGGGTGTATTAATATTATCATCATCATCATCATGATTGTAACAACAAAAGCAGAGTCGTCGTAATAGTATTAAAAAAACTTATAGTATTATGATGACTGGTTTGGTTTTTAATAATTCTATTGCTATGATGATGTCTGCTTTATACTACTACTGCTCCCTCTTTTATTTCAATTTTTTTTTTCTTCTTCTTTTTTATGCTGTTATGTTTAATGTTGCTTCTGCTGCTGCTATTGCTGTTGTTAAATGTGATCTCATCTTGTGATATTTATTATCATGTATGTATATGTACCTATAATAATAATGCTAGTGCTGTATATATAGCCTTTTGTGTGGTTTTCTGTTCTGTCTATCCATCTTGTTTTTTTTTTCTCCTTCTCTCTCTCGTCGTCGTCGTCGTCAACAACAAAACTTATTTTTCTTTGGTGGTTTGGTTCGTGTTTGGTATATATGGTGATATAATAGATAGTTTTGTTATTTTGTAGTTAGTTATATTATTGTAAATAATAATGCTCGATTTTTTCTGTTCTGTTGCTTTTTTTCTTCTTCTCTTTGGTCGATGATGTTTAAAAGATACTGATCCTGATTCCGATTTGATGCTATAATAATAATAATAATAATAATAAATATTAAATGCATATAGCCAAGCTCCCACTTCACTTCTTTTTTTTTGTATGTGTGTTCATGTGGATTGTTTCGATATACATATTCATTATAATGTGTTATAAGGCTATTTATTCAACAATGTTGTGTAACAAAGAAAAGCATTTTTTTGAGGGTAAAATAATTAACGTAAAAAATGGTTATGTAAAATATTTTATAAAAACTTATGACAATTTGTTTTCCCCCGTTTTTTGTATTGAATTTCACGAATTTTTTTCTTCTTCTTTTTTCCTCTACATTTTTTTCTTTTTTTTTCAATTTACTCTGGAGTCTGGAGGATGATGTCGCAATGAGAATTGGTTTACTTGGGATGTTTTTGTGAAAAAAAATACAATTTTTTATTATTGATTTTTTTGCATCGAATGAATTTCTCCTTTCTCATATTTTCGTTTGGTGAGTATTTGTAATTTGTGTTCA
>JAHZNC010003219.1:0-24735 GCA_027744095.1 Zhuqinia jingwanae
AATGCACAAAATAAAATTCAAACTTTTTTCCTCATCATATTATTTAAAAAAAATGAGTTAAAATATGCACTACTGCATGCTATTATTCGATTATTATGATTGTATTTTTTTATTAGGGCAAAATGAGATGAAAGATTATACCGTGAATCATGAATATTTCAGTTGTTAAAAAAAAGAAGCGAATCAGGTGGTTTGTTACGTAATTGTTTTACACGGTAAAAATAAATTATTATTATATAACGATGAACAAAATAATTTCAATCTAGGTTTCATTTTTGTAATAAAAATTTTTCTGTAAAAATAAAATAAATTCAAGTTGGTGCATATAATTGTCGTATAAGTATGTAGATATATGTAAACTTGTCTTTGAGCTACGCTCTCTCCTTCAATTCCCCTTACTGAATGATAGATACATATTTATAGTTTACATTTCTATTGTGGATGGTGATATAAGCTGTAAGTGCTTTTTAAAAAAATGAAGAAGAAAAACATCAGCAGAGGTGTTTCAACTTTTTTAACATTTTTTTCCCTCGCACACGTGGAGGATGTGAAGCGAGACCGACAAGATGGTAGTATGATGTTGATGTCTTATTATGAAATGTAATTGTACCATAATAGCTTATTATTAAATAATAATATTATCATCATTCCTTAACCATTTTCATTGCTAGATTGTCGTACCGACTGACATGTATATTTTTATGCAACTTTACTTCACTTTTTTTTTAAATTCTCTCTCTTTCCATGTCTTAGAAAACGTCCTTCATTTCATTTCCAGAATTCCAGACATTAATATTTTTTCGTCTTGTCTTTATTTTTTCTTTGTTTCGCAAAACTATTCAACTCATTGCTCGCTCTTTTATTTTGCTGATAAGGAGAAAAACAAATCTGCACAAACAAAGCCGATATGATATTTTAATAAGATTGCATATATTATTTCTTTATGTTATTTATCCTTCAAAAAACCAAGAAGGAAATACTGCCACTTAAAGAGATACTGCAGCAGAATAAATAATGATAGCATTTTAAATCGACATTGAATTTTGATTGGTTAAAAATTTCAAAATTGTAGGGGCAGATAAAAAACACGTGTATGTATACGTTTGAATAAAAGAGTGTGTAGGTATGTACTTTTCCAATTTTTTTTCTCGCAAAAAAAGCATACATTCATATTTTAGTGCAATATAAACATATTTTATTATTATATAATTTTTTTGTCTTCAGAAAAAAAATAAAGATGGTGAGGAGTTTATGATGATGGCCATTATTTAAAGGATTTTTTAAAAATATATCACATGCTCTCTTGTTGTGGTTTAAAACGATTTTGTTGGAAAAAAGCTAATATTAAAAATAGCATATTATACGCTAAAAAGAGCTTTCCTTTTTTTATTCNTATTATACGCTAAAAAGAGCTTTCCTTTTTTTATTCAGTTCCTCCACTCCTATCTCTATCTCGGGGGAAAAAATATATATTGCTTGCAAACAAACCACATTATCATCTTTATACTATATAAAATCGCGCTCACTCACAACACAATTCCCATTTATCATCTTCTCAAAAAAAAATTGTTAAACAATATATCTGTTCCACACGTTTAACAAACACCAACCATTGTCATTTTTTTTTGTGGCGTCGTGAAACATACAATGTATGTGTGCATTATGTAATAGCACTATTATATAAATTTTATATTATAATAGGTATGTATATAGGTATATATTTTATACCTTCCCAACATTTACCTTTTAAAAGGACGATTCAAAGTTAAATTTACAAAAGTTTTTTTTTATATACTGCTACCACTTCTCATATTTGTATTATATACTGCTCGCATTATTCTATCTTCTTCTTCTTCCTACATGGTACATACGGTACAATATTAACAAAAGTTTTTTTTATATACTGCTACCACTTCTCATATTTGTATTATATACTGCTCGCATTATTCTATCTTCTTCTTCTTCCTACATGGTACATACGGTACAATATTTAAATATTAAACTACTTGCTTGTTTTTTTAACAAAAAAACTGCATGATGACGATAATGATGATGAATGATGATTAAAGATAATGATTATGGTACATGATGATGATAAAAACTGGACTTGCAAAAAGCTATACATACATACACTTTGGACATATATTTATTTTTTAAACTGCAAGTTAAGTTGGAGAGATAGATAGCCAGTCCATTGTGTGTTGAGTGTGTATAAAGTGATGTGATGATGATGATACTTTGTCTGTCTGTACCGTGTCCAGGTAGTCATGATCATGATGGGGATCATCATCAACATCAACAATAACCTCGTAAGAATACAATTTACGATGAGCGTATATTAAAGGTGTACCATTCCTATAAAAACATTCCATATAAAATATATTATTGTATGAAAATAGTAGATCCACAGAATGCATGCCTATTAACAGACATGCAGAGGAGAGTGCTTTTATTTTCCTGTGCGCAAAAAGAAAAAGCGAGACTCTTATATATATTCTCTCTTCTGTAATAAAATTGGTGGAATGGCTCTCATGATCATGGAAAGAAATGAGTTGATGATATGATGATGTGCATATATAGTGTTTGCACCAGCCATAAGACCAAAAGCAACGTGTGTGTGTGTAGTGGTAGTATAACGAACCATTTAGTCAGGTACAGTTCAAGGTTGGCAGTAATTTGGTAAAAATATTATCATCATCATCATCATCATGTTTGATATTATATTATTATTAGGTATAAATATAGCAGCAATTTTTTTTGGAGCAGTAGAGTAAAGAGTAAAGTATACACATAGAACTTGTATGACATGCAACACAACAAAAAAAACTTAAAATATATTATAGTAATAATCATATGTAGGTATCCAAGTAGCATGGGCAATTAATAAAATGAAAGAGATACTTAAGTACAGCAGCAGCAACAGCAACAGCAGCATCGGTAGTAGCAGCGACTGCGGTGGCGCACTTTATTAATGTTAATGTTATTACAATGATGACTAGGTGATGATGATTAGTGAGTTGACTGAATATAAAATGTGTACAAAAGTACATTTTTATGGGTTTTCTGATATTGATATTAAATATTAACATGATGTGCCGCCGACGACAGTGACAGTAGGGGTGGTGGAATTTTTCTTTTTTTTGGGTAGGTTGTTTTAAAACTGTAGCGATTATTGCGGTGGTCTGGTAAAAAAACCTGGTATGTAATATGGTGCACATAAAAAAGTCATATAATGTGTGCATGTTTAAAATGTATTGAGGTAATTTATACAAAATACTCAATAAAAACATAATATATATAAATCACATATTTAAATATCATGTCATGAAAAAAAATGTGCGATTGATTATTGCAAAAAAAAATTGTGAAATCTATTTTTCGTGGTAAATGGTCGGTTATAATGGGTAGAAGAATTTTGCAAGAAAAAAATATATATCGTTTTGATAATAATTTACATTCACTTAACTCATGTAAATGGGTTCACCAACTCCAAATCCAATAGATTCTCTCAGAGAGATAAATAAATGGGATATGATTGAAGAATTATAAAAGGAGATGAATAAAATAAACTGAAAAAAATGGAACAGAAGATAAGGTTGTTTTTTTTTCGGGGGAAAATGGCGGTCAATACACTTTGCAGAGTGACATATCCGCTTAGTGTGGTAATAAACAAATGTGTGTGTGTGGTAACTATTTCTGTGGGGATATTTTTTTAGTCGGCAAATTCAAGTTTAACATGCAAAACTTTCAAAGCAAAAATTATCATTCTTAAAAAATATTTTTTGTTGATTTTTGCAAACTGATATTTTCAAAGCACGCAATATGTCAATGAATTCTACTACGGCCTATTCGCCAAAAAATAATAATGTCATTGCCTATTCTACTTTGTGTACATTCAAACACGTGTCTCTATTTTTTGCTCATTCATAAATATTCATGTTTTATTTTGAAAACAAAACTATTATATATATTTTTTAATGAACTTTTCAATGAAATAAGCTACATATATCGCAGATATACGTGGTCAAGTCGGCGACAAACTGTGTGGTGGTATCGGTGGCGGCTGTTATTGTTGCTGCTCCTGTTGTTGTGATTGTAATTGACAATTGTATGTGTGTGTGCGTGTGTGAAGATGGAGACAATCAAGATCATCACATCTCATGTTTGAATCATATCATGATAATGACTTTTCGTCTAGATCAGATTACAAAAAAATATATGTTTATACAATAGTTTCCTGTGAAGTTTGCGAAATAAAAAAAGCTAAATAAAAATAAAACTTCTCGTGTCAAAATCATGAGTCATATTATGGCACACACACGACGAAAAACTAAATCATCACTCACTCACCACACAGTATATACTTACTACTCAGTAGAAAAATGGAGATGTGATTATTTTTGTGATACTGTAAATTATTCTAAATGAAAACTGAAATATGATTATGGAAAATTAAATGATGTTAAATGTTGTAACATTTTTTGGGATGTGAAAAAAGTAAGTAAGCCGCTCGGTTACAAAAATTACCACAAATTTGGATGCCATATCATTATCATGCTCATTATCACATTATATAAAAAAATATGCATGCCTATATTATCATCATGTTATTATTATGCATATCCTCATTTACTGCTGACTACTCAGTTGACTTGCATGTGACATGTAGATCATCATCCTCATAATAAACTCATGCTCAAAAAAATTATCATCCTAAAAACTCAATACCAAGTATATAAACGCAGCTGTCCACTTCTTCTCCAGTAGCAGTAGCAGCACAGTAAAATGTATAATAATATGCATAACTTCCAAACAAACTTGCAGTTTTTTTGCTCAGCATTTTTTGTCTAGATTTAGCAGAAGAGCATCATGATGGGCAATTATTGTAACGGATCAAATTTTGCATCGTATTCAAGGCCATATCATCATCATATTTATCATGTACAGTCCTGTGTGGTACTGTGCAAGCAAAAATAAATAAACCACTCATACAAAATAATAATGAATAGTACACAAGACACACACACACACACACAAGTAAAAGCGAGCAGAGAGATGCAATTAAATTTGACTCCGAACTGACATAACCCATCATCATCGGCGGCACCAGAAAAAAAAAGATGATGAGCACGAGGAAAAAATTTAATAATTTATACTTAATTACACTCATGACATATTATATACTATACAATTGCACAATATTATAAGCTATTGAACATGAAATGGGTTGGGTGCAAAGTAATATTTTATTAATTTTTTACGGTTCATTTTTTAATATATATTCAAATTGTAAAATGTTATTCCTTTAAAAAGTCATGATTTTAAAAGAAAAAAAACATATCATGTGTTGTAAGATAAAAGATTTTGCTTTATATTATACAAAGCAATAAACCATGTGAGTACAACATCGTTATCACTTTAATTTTTTTGTAAAGAAAAACAAAATAATCTTTTTTCTTCATTTTTCCCCTTTACAACAAAAAAGTTGTTCTGTTTTCTTGAATTTGCAATAGCAATAATTATAGTTAAACAAGTAAAATCGTACAAGGCATATAATATAACGTTCCACTGCAGTTTATAATAATAACTATATACTGGACTCTCTCATATCTCTCTTCTCTCTCTTGAGGAATGAGTAGATGATAGTGTGTGACGTAATTGGCTGGAGAACTTTTAGTTCCACGTGTGCCCCTTTTTCTTGTGAAGTTCATCATCATCATCATCATCAAATTTGATGTTCTGCTGTTGATAACAGTGATAACAACAATGCATTTTTGCGTTTGATCTTAGTGTACCACTAATAATATGTACTTCTACTGTACAATATCTATATATATTTCTGCAAAACACATCATCTAAATCTTCTTGTAATACACCATCTTCATCATCTTCATTTTAATTAGTGGGGTGAACATCAGAAACAAGCAGCATGCAGAGATATTGCTGCAGACCAGACAACCTTCAACCTAAAAAAGCTAACAGGTTGCACACGGGTTGTTATGTACCGGCAACAAGACAACAAAAGCGCATTTTACTCAATCAACAGAAAGAGCGGCGGCACTACTATTACTGCTGCTACTGGTAGTAGTAGTTGTTGTAGTAGTACCGCTCTCTGGAGGAGTGTGTAGTAGCACTGACCACCGACCACACTTTTCTACTAAAATATATTTTATAAGTAGTTGTAGTTGTAGTAGTACCGCTCTCTGGAGGAGTGTGTAGTAGCACTGACCACCGACCACACTTTTCTACTAAAATATATTTTATTTTATTATTATTGCATTATTTTTCTCGCTTTTTTTTCTTGTGATGATGACGACGATGACGTTACTCAACTGTAACAATCAGCAGCAGAATTCCATATAATAATAATAAGAGTGGCCATTATTCCATGAAAAAATGCTAAAGCTTTTGGCAATATCGTCCGGATTAGCACACACATTTGAGAATAAAGAAGAAAACAGAGTAATAAAATAATCCAATATATGTACATATAAAACAATTTAGTACATTAATTTTTATCCCACTACTACTGTTCACATTCTCACCTGTAAAAACAACTTGGCCTGATCTTGCTACCGTTGATATACTGTTCTACATAATCTTTTTTTTGAGATGCAGGAAAAAAAATTGGATACAGTTGGAAGGCGGTACTGCTGACGAAAGCAGCGTCATCATCATCCATAACCATCGTCATATTGCATGTTATTTTTATATCAGTATATCACAAATAAGGATACATATATATTTTTTGCCATTTTTGAAGCGAATTTTTTTTTGTTGACCTTTGCATTGCGTTGTATTGTACTGTCTATATTTACCTGTCTTGTCCACTACTCCACTTCTCAATCTCTGACAGCAAAAACGTACGTAGGTGAAAAGTACACAAAAGCGATTTAGAAAGAGTAAACATTATAACAAAATGGATGCATGAATGAAAATGAACTGTACGGTTATTGGTCATCGTCATCATCATCATGATCATGATAATAATGATGAGATGATGATGACGTCGATAGGTCCGTTTTTTTAGATAAATATTTTACATTGTGATCACGTTGTTGGTTTTGGGATGATGCTGATCAAGATGATCATGATGAGAGTTGTATGGATATACGGACGAGAGGAGAGAGAGAGGAGAATAGGATGAATGAATGAAAATAAGGCTTACGTATAAAAATGGTCGGTGGTGTGTGTAGTAGTAAACCCCTATTTTCATT
This sequence comes from Zhuqinia jingwanae, assembly GCA_027744095.1. Lineage (NCBI taxonomy): Eukaryota > Metazoa > Arthropoda > Collembola > Entomobryomorpha > Paronellidae > Zhuqinia > Zhuqinia jingwanae. The sequence continues at coordinate 7,218 of JAHZNC010003219.1, forward strand.
CATAAAATTTTTGTCTTGGCAAATACTATAGAGAGTAAACACACAGATCTATCTGTGATGCAGAATGAATGAAAAAAATAGAAAATCTCGTTTATAGTGTCCACGTCAAAAAACGTGTGCACTACATATATCATATCATATCTTTTAGATATATACTCCACGTTTCTCTGTGTCTGTCTGACACTGATGTTGTATCACACTGACTAACAACTGGATCTATTAGTGTATCTATCAAAAACTATTGCACAATTTATGGAATAGACGTGCACCAAAATAATTGCGAGTGTAATTGATGTTGTTGATTACAACTATAGGGACAATGATGACCATTTGTGAAAGTTGCAGATGTTTTGTGCAAATATTTAATTCCGATGATGATCTTGGGATGATGACGTCTGTTCCATGTTCAATGTTGTTGTATTTTGATATAAGCGACCCAGTAAAAATTTATATTTTGTGCAAATATGTAGTTTTGCATGCTTCAAGTTTCATATTCACAGAAAATAAATATATAACGTGCTAAATGCTGTGTATTTTGTATATTAACATTCCTTTTCGGTGGTGGTGGTGGTGGTTCAGTTGGGTGATTGATGATAGGGCAAGGTTATCTTGAGAGAATAAACAGCAGAAAAAGTAACATCTTTTTCTTTAAAAAAAATTGTTTAATGTAACACTTTTTTTCCTTGTCGTTGACCGCCTCATGGAATAAAGGAAGGCTTTTGTACACCAATAAAATGTATGGACTGCTCTGTCATCAAATCATTTTTCATCTTTTCAAAATGATTAAATATTCTTTTGATAAAAGGTTAAAAATACACTTACACGTACAACATGTCATGTCAAACGGGGTTTTACGTCTTTCTTTTTTGTTTGGGGGAAACCATAATGTAAATTAAAACAGGATTAGTAGTATTTGATATGATTATATATGACAGAAGCGGTAAAGTAGAAGTGAAGAGGAGCGCAAAAAATAGGAATGTTTGTGGTTGTTGTTGTCGCAGTCAAAAGTTAGTAATGACGTCAGCATTTGTTTATCGTGCACGGGTGATACGGTGGAGTGCGGATAGTTGATACAGTATTTATTAAATACATGAACGAATGGACAATTTTTTCTTTTCTTTTGTGTGCATACACTATGTATACAGTTTTCATGGACAAAACCTGAATTTTAATTGGGATGGAAAAAACGGTAAACTGGTTTAAAAAAATAAAGCATGTTTTGATAGATTTGGTACACACGGTGGTGTTGGTAGTACACACCTTTTATAATGTATGCAGATATGCAGAAAAAGTTTTGTTTTCTGAGAATTGACAAGAAAAGAAATGCGAAATAATGATAAGATGACGATGGAAGGGAAAATATATTGGGAATGACGAAAATTTGCACACGGTATTCTTGGGGAGAGATTTTTTTGTTTGCATTTTTTTTTATGTATTCTTCTTTTTATGAATAAATAGGAAATTCTGAAAAGCTTGATGACGTCTGTAGGGTGTTGTGTTTTTAGGCTGTGGGGAGAGAAACTGTATGCTATAATAATTAAAACGAGCTGTACGTATCTTTTGGATGCAAAGTTTACATCCGGGTCATTATCAAATTATTGGTTGTCGTCATCCTTATCTGAATTATAAATAAATAATAATATATTATTATTGCATATTTCGTTTTGTGACGTAGATTTTATGTCACTTATCGATTGGTAACCCTGATATTGATGATTTTCTCTTTTCAAATTTCAGACGCAGCCAACACGCCAGTTTACGCAACTGTCAACGTCTCCAAGAGCTTCCCAAACGAAGCTCGGGCCTATGCGACACGAGAAGCGAGCGTCGCACGCCCCCTACGCCTCCCCACCCAGTTTGACCCAGCTGAACTCGGCTGCAGGTGGAACCTCTCCAATCTTCTGTCCCACCGGCTCGTACGGTTCCAATTACCTGTTGCCTCCCCAGGACGTTCTGTGTAGGAGGGCCAACTCCGACTCTGCCATTAACTCCATCAACTCGCTGATGATCCCGTCGGTGGTGCCAGACTCGAGCGAGGAGTCCTCTAATAATTCCAATGATCCTAGAGATGGTTATGGACTGACAGGGTCCTCGACCAATATTGCGCAAGGAATTCAACACCATCAACACAACAATAAGCCGCAAGACGGTTCCCCGGGGGTGATACCGACCACGGTGGGTGACGGTCCCAATCTGCTAGAAGTGATACCCTCGTCCGTGTCCACCGGTTCTTTGCCTGATCTTACCAACTTCCAATTCCAAACACCTATTCAACAACCGGTTGAGATAGAAGATCCTCATAATAATACCTCACCATACTCAACGGTAATTACTAAATTAAAAAAGTTACTATATTAAATGCATTATGCAACAAGTTTTATAATCTCACTCCCACGCTCCCACGTGTGCCATCTTGATTGTACAATCAAGTTTATATAAAACCATGTCATTTTTTTCTTCTTTTCAGAGTCCGCTGTCAATGACGTACTCACATTCTCCCACAAGCTGTTCTCCTCATTCCCAACAGCAGCAGCAACCGACGGTAACGGGCAATATGCCGCAGCACCAGGGACAACAGGTAGTTCCTCAACAATCTCCCCAACAACAGCAGCACGGACTGAGTCAGCAGCAGCAGCAGCAACAACAACAACAGCATCAACAACAACAACAGCAGCAGCAACAACAACATCAACAAAACCAACAACCGCCAAGGTCCCCCGTCCCCTTTCATCATCATCAGCAACAACAACAACAACAACAACACCATCAGCATCCTCAACACCAGCAACATCCGAGTCAACAACAGCAACATTCTCCTCAACAACAACATTCTCCTCAGCAACAACAACCACTCTCACCCCAGTCTCAACACCAGCAGCCCCCTTCTCCAAGCCAACTGCTGGATAATCCTCTCAATGTCAACACATCATTCCAACAAACCTTCGTTCCGAATGAAAATGTATGGAAAAATTTATATCAAAACTTGAGTGAAAAAAAATGCAAAATGCCTTTTCGATTTTTTGCTTGCTCTAGTTATTTTTTAAAATTATATATCTTTTACAAATTTTTTGCATGGGTTTTTAAAAACTGTAATTATAATTATTATATTAATTTTTATAATTTTGTTTTTTATATATTTTTTTTACTTTTTTTTCTTGGTTTGTCATGTCATAAATCTTGATGATGATGACACTGCATGCTTTCTCTTGATGATGATGAATCATGTCATGTATGTAGATGTTGACAGCGTACCGGTGTCCTCCAAGACCTAGTCCCCAGAACTCGCCTTCTCCAGTAATTTATTTTTATATATTTTTTTTTTACTTTTTCTGTTTTCTATTTTTTCCTTCTTCTCAATCTGTCTTTTGTCGATTCCGACTATTTCTTCTTTAATTTTCTGAGTGAAAATGTGTGAAACTAAAACACGTTTGTTTGATCAAAAGTTCATCAAAAACATTTTTGTCTAATTTTTTTCTCTTTGTCAAAAATTTGTTAAAACTACAGTTCCGAAGTCCCAGTCCACATGATGGTCATATTTCAGCACCGCCAAGCCCGTCGAATCCACCTCAGTCAGCAGATTCATTTTACCTTAGCCAGCAGGCCAACGCCTTGCAACAACACTTTGAACAAATTTCAATGGTACGCATTATAAATAAAAAATATAAAGCGCAATGTACATATTTTAATATAACCAGCTTTCTCCAGCATTTTGTGCTTCTGTGTTTTCATAATAATAACAATAATAGTTTTTTTTAAATAATAAATGTTGTAATGAAAGCTTTTGTGTGAACAATAATTACATTTTATTTTATTTTACAAAAAAATTTATTGTATTCGTGCGTATTTGCGTTATTATTATTATTATTATTATCATTATTATTATGTATTTGTGCTTTTTTATTATCTTTAATTTAAATTTTCTTTTTAGGTGGATGGAACTCCTCGGAGAAATAGTATAAATAATGGCCATGTTCATTATTTGCAGGTTATTACTCATCCTTTTTTTATTTATTAATTATTTATTATTATCTTTTATCATTATTATAATATCACTTTCATTTTTCATCATTATTGGTTTTCAAACGTTTTTTTTTTGTATTTCTTGTTGTATTTGTCCCAAAAGTAAAACTTGATTTTTTTTATTACATAGCTTCATATATAAATATTATATTGTCAATTGTAAAGTGCTTTTCACAGTGTTATATATTTTATGCAATGTGTTTTGTTGTTATTTTTCTATTAAATTTTTTTTTTCATTTACAATTCTTTAAAATTGAACATACGTAAAAGGTTAGGATTTTAGGACAATTTTTTTAATGTGCAATTTATATGCTTTAGTAGTAATCAAGTTTATTGGTCAGTGCTGAAATCAATCCCTATTGCGGAACAAAAGGGAATGAATTATATTTTTGTACTGGTTTTGTAATGAAAATGATGATGATGATGAAAAAATAGCGACGAGACTCACTGAAATTTAAACAAACTTTAAAAAAGAAGAAGAAATTATAAATTTTTAAATTCTTTAATTTCTTTTTAAAAAAAATTAGCAACAAGGTGGAGGCATGGTCAACAACTCCGTATACTTTTACAACAGTGGCCAACAACAAATCGGAGCCACAGCAGGTGTCACCACTCAGCAGTCACCTTCTCATCACCAACCTCAAACGCCACAAACACCCTCCAGCATCCCTGACATTATCTTCACGGGTAACTTGACGTAGCCATAACTTTATTCATTCCTTTCCCCAACTTTGTCCAAAGATCAGTTTATATTACGCCTAAAATTTGCAGAATTTTTGGGTACAGATTGTACAGATCCACTGGAAGACTTTCTCACGTCGGAAGCTGCCGCCCAAGCCTTCCGGGAAGGACTCGGACCCATAGACACTGGTGACTTTCAAATGCTTGCAGATCCAAACCTTGTTCTCCCTGATCCTCAAGCCGAAGACACTTTTAGGCTAGATAGACAGACACTTTAAAACAAAATCGTTTCTACTATTTTTATTATTTTTTTGCTCCACACCTCTTCTTCTACAACAACAATACCAAACAACACCACAAGAACAACGTTTTTTTCTAAACCTTATTTATATTACAATTATTCTTACAATTTATTATGTACGCCATGCAAAAACCAACAACAAGAACAACAAATTTCTATTTCCAGTTGCGATTCTATATATATTATACTCACATAATATAATATATATATATTAATTGCTGTAAAATTCGTACACTTTAAATTTAATACTGCAAAAGCGTATAGAAAAAAAATACTTCAAAAATCATCCGAAAGCGAAATTAGTTGACTGTAAATTTTTTCTTGTAAAAAAATGTCCTTTTTACTCTTATAAAATTACAAATTCATAATTCAAATAAGGAAAAATCTTTTTAAAATTCCCGCAAAAACATTTTTTTCAAATTTTTTTTTCTTCTTACTAAAAAACAACTCATCTTTAAAAACAAATATCCTATAAAAAACGTTTCCAAAGCCCAATTGAATGAGCAATTTATTATTATTAACTTATTATAATATTTTATTGTTTAAAATACAAAAAAAATGGATCTGTTGTTATTAATTTTTTTTAAATACATAACTAAGTAAAAAAACTAAATACTGCAGACGAGAGAGGGCGAGACAAACCACCAAAAAATAATTATTACATGAATTGTTTTACTTTTTAATATAAAAAAAGGTACTACTACTGCAACTACTGCATATATTACATACATATATATTTCCTACATGAAAAAAAATACAACAGCAACATTACGTTTACAAAATGGAGTTTGGTTGAAAAAAAGTGATTATTACTATTATTATTAATTATGATAATTATTATACTCTTATTATTATTATTACTCTTATTAAAAAACAGCAACAAAAACTGGCATTAAAAAAATGAAAAAATATAATTAATTATTACATCACTTGTTCTCTTGTATACAACATTACAACAAACCATTATGATGTTCTACAAGAAAGAAAGAAAAAGAATGTTTTTCCTGTTTGTTTATTGTATATATTAGAAAAAGAGAGAGAAAGAAAGAAAGAAATTGTTAAAAATCTGTGTATTGTAAATTTTTTAGATTTACATTTCAAAAAAATGTTTTAGCTGTCTCTGCGCGCGCAATTCAAATCACATTTAAAAAAAATACACATATTATTATTATTGTTGTAAAAAAAAATTTGATTGAAATTATTTAGCTCTGAAAATAATGAATATTTAAAAAAAATATATAAACAAGAAATTTTTAGCTGTTAATTACTATTATTATTACTATTATGATTATTATGTATTTTACCAATTTATAAAAAAGAAATTGTAGAGTTCTTAGAATGAATGTTTAAACAAAAAGGATGATATGATTACTAGACCCGATATCAAAAAAAGATAAACAGAGAAATAAGGGGGGAATAATGTTTGGTGAACGATCCATGTGATGATTTAATTGTTTGTTGTTTACTGTTCTTATTAGAAAACATTTTTAGGGATAAATAGTGAGAAAAAATAATCAAATGAAAATAATCAAATCATCTTCTCTTGGTATATTTTTTCGTATGTGTAAATGTAATTTTTTTAATAGGGAAACAAACCAAAAAGGGATGAAAAACAAGCTGTTTTACTACAAAAGAAAATGATAAAAAATGTTATTATTATAATTATTATTATTATTACGATTTATCAATCATTGTATGAGTACCAAAGGCATTATTGTACTTTTTTGCCATCTCTGTCTTATAAACTTGTGTATAAAAAAATTTAATTAATTAATTATTACATAATATACATAATATTGTAAAGTAAAAGTGTATTAATAGTCAAGATTATATATATATATACGTATATATGTATGTATTTGTAATTATATATATATATAAGTGTGTATTATGTATCTTCTGTTTTTTTGAAGACTACAAAAAATTGTTTGACGAAAATAAACAAAAATCTATAAATAAATAAATAAATAATTTGTTACATGATGGTTTTTGGTTGGTGGTGGTTTGAGGGAGAATTGATGAAACGAGATTATACATACTATCGTCATCTTTTTTGTATTTGCGTTTTTATTTTTATTTACGAAACAAAATGGAAAAGGGGAATTTTTTTTTAAAAAGAAACCGTAAAGAGATGGACAAAAACGACTACAAAAGAAAACTTAAGCCCAAAATAATTGCTCGACATTTTAGAATGTTTCGAGGTTTTTTCCTCTCGGCAGTAGCAGAATGAAGTGCGTAAACGGAAAGGTGGGGTAAGTAGATTTAATTATGTGAAGAGTTATAGACGTTTTACAGGGCATGACATAGATAATTAACTTTTTTTACTATCGACGTTTCGGTTTCAAACTGTAACCATCATCAGGACATCATAATAGATATAATTTATAATTATATTATCATTATTAAATGAAATGGCCATGCATGATTAAAATATTATATTAATATATATCAGGGACATGGTGACGTATTTAAATTTCAAGTTAAGTAGTTATCAGTCTCATATATAGTTAAGCAATGATACATGCTAACAATAAGAACTGAGCACATGCATACCATTACAGTACACAATACTTTCAATTTTCTCCTTCCAATTTTGCCATGCATAGATATACTTGCTATTTTGTCACAAATCTCATCAAAATTCCTCCTACATATAAATCCTGCCACTTGTCACCTTCCAGGTCTAAAGTTTGCCCCAAAAATTGAAAAATTGCTTGTGTAAAATGTTGTGACGAATAACAGCTAATTTTATGCATGAAGCTTTATCAGCAGTGTAATTAATTACATACGGCAACACAAATCAATCATGCAAACCAATGATACTATGAAACTTACATTGAAAAATACACCTTGCTTTTTTACATTTTGTTCTAATCAAAATTGCAATATTTTTTATCATTTTACTTTTTTGTATGTTTAAATTTTGAAAACAACTTATTTACATGAATCAATCAGACAAAAAAGTATTCAAAGATAAATATATTTTGCATGCTTTCATTTTCCATAATATCTTTCTAAGAGATACATAGCGTGGTCTGCATTGGTCTCCATCTACCTAAACAAATCTCACATTTTCTTTTTCTCACCGACAAAGTCTCATCTTGGCCTTGTTGTGTTTCTCTGGTATGCTGGAATTGAAGTGTGGATTTGAATTTGAGAAACAGGTATACCATTCACCAGACCAGCAGCAGCTCTAGAAGCAGCACCAGAACACGAACCATCCATCCATCCACATCTCATAACAGCTCACCACCACCACCACCACCACCACACACACTCAACTCAACATACACACAGTCAGTCAGTCAGTACTCATCATTCTCTTCACCTCACTCACAAAATACAAGTACAAAAAATCCATCTGTCTATAGAGAGCCGTCTTAAAATACTTAAATTTTAATTAAGGTTTGCATGAACATAGTTATTATAATTCTGTATATTTTCACATTAAAAGTGTGACTTTGTTTTTGTACTTGGGTACTACCTACTCTATCCTTTCGCTACTAACTTTTTTAAACCCTTTCTATTCTAATACAAAGTATATATATACCGTCAATTCAATAGCTTCGTGAAAGTAAAATTTTTGTACATGAGAAAGCTGCTGCAGAGAAACCTGTGTAAATATAATGCAATATATTAGTATACTGCTTTATTAACATATTAAATATAGTATAGCTTATTGTAACAGGTGAACTGCAGACCAAGTAGCATTACAATCAAAACTTTAACCATACTACATTCGGAGTTTTTTTTCTCTAAAATTAAAAAAAAATACAACGGATTCGTTTTCTTTTCTTTTTTTTTGTAAAATAATACACAAGATAACCGATCGGAATCGCAAAGATGAGCTCGTCGTCAGTCAGTCTAGGCCGGAACTTAGTGTCCCTGAAATGGGAAGACTTTAACATGTTCGTTGTGTCCGAGCTGGCTGCACTCTATCAAAAGGATGATCTCACGGATGTGACACTGTTTTGTGAGGGCAGGTCATTCCGAGCGCATAAAGTGCTTCTGTCCCTCTGGAGCACTTACTTCAGAGATGTGTTCAGAGTAAGCCCGCAGTTGCCATCAATCCAAATATCCTATTTACACACACAAATTATCTCATTGCAATTTAAGGAGTGTGGACTTATCAACTTTGTTAAATTTTTTGTCATTTGTAGAGCACAACGCATTCTCATCCGGTAGTAATTTTACGGGAGACCAACTCCTCCGATCTGGAACTTATCCTGCGCTTTATCTACCAAGGCCACCTGCTTATCCCGATCGAGGAGACTGATAGATTTCTCAAGGCTGCCGAGCACTTTCAAGTGGCCGGTCTCAAAAACATGAGAACTCACGTTCCAAACTTCAGCTACCCTAGCAGCAGTAACGTCTCTTTCCAGGAGGAGACCAGTCCTCCACATCAGCAGCAGGTGCATACAAATATTTATGATGGGCCTTCCTCCGCCATCCCTAGCTCTGGTCTTGCGTCCCCTCCCACCGCACATTCTCAACAATCAAGTAGTCATTTTAGTAGAGCGGGTGGAAGTAGCAATATCGGAGGAGGTGGTGGAGCAGGTGGAAGTATTCATGTGACGAGTGGAGTTCCTGTGAGTAACATGCCACCACCACCGGCACCCCTTTCACAGACTCAACAAATTGAGCCATCCAGTCATCATTTACCACCTCCATCATCCTCACCTGTAGAAAATGCCAGTAATCAACAGCAAGTTATTAGACAGGGAAACTCTGCCAGGCTGCAGAAACATGTAGCAGCGGGGGCGGTTGCTGTTGTACCACCACCACCACCACCTTCCTCATCATCGTCAGGTTATTCATCGCAGGCTGTGACGGGATTTCCACCGGGTGCTGTGGTAAGTGGTACACTCCAGCCATCTTCCTCATCAAGCTCTGGCGGAGGAGTTCAAGTGGTGACTAGGATTGCTCCGGAAAGTGTGATATACCATCAGCAACAGCCTTCGCAGCAAGTTGTCATATTTCCAAATGGACCACCTCCCCAATCTTCCGTAGCCAGCTCGTCTTTTATCAAGAATGATGGAGAGCCGCAGTATATCACGCGGGGGGAAGGCGGCCGACAGGAAATGATGGTTGTTCAAAGTATTGAGGGAGATATTAGGATTCCTGTTTCTCATGTAAGTGTATCCCTCCTTCTTTGAACGACTTGCTCAACAATTACCAACATGCTAGGCTATGCATCTCATGTTATCTACATTCAAATTGTATATAATTTTAATCTTGTAGATTGAATCTGCGGCATCAAGCTCTCACATCACAACTGCACCTACCTCATCATATACAGTATACGCTCATTCCTCTACCAGCCCCATTCCTACCCACAACACCACTCACCATTCTTCCCCAGAAGTATCAGGATCTGAAGAAGTCATTCTGGGTCTACCCTACAATGATTCGCCGAATCACCACTCGCTCCACCGAGAAATAGCTACTGTGGAAGTTTCCCATCATCATAATCCACCGCCCCCTTCGCACCATTCACAACCATCACAGCATCATTCCCAACATCAACAACACTCCTCATCTTCTGACTCCCGATCAATGGAAATCGATCCTCCCCCGTCCCAGTCTGTAGTAATCGCACATTCATACACCAGCACCTCATCCCAGTCCTCTTTCGAGCCTCCCATGGCAAATGGAAACGGAAATACTAGCAGCAGCTCTGCAGAGTCTTCACCAACATCAAAGGTGAAACCTGTTAGTGCGCTGACCATTTCAGAAGCCCCGCCTGTATACGCTGTAAAAAGGATTCCACCTCCGTTACCACCATCCCCGCCACCTTCCTCATCCTCCTCCCACACAAAAACTTACAAAAATCCAAGCACAATCAAAAGAAGCATTTCTTCACCAAAAAAGTCCCCTGCTTATACAGCAGCAGCGGGGCAACAGCACCACCAAAGCAGTAGCAGCTCAGCTACAAATACAATAGGCACAAGATCGAAATCCACCGGAGGTGAGATTAAGCTTATCTCTTCAAGGGCGCACACAAATCAGCCCTCTTCTTCAAAAGGGGAGAATGTGGGGAACTATCCCAGCAGCTCTTCAGGGGGAGTAACCACCAATCCAACAACATCGTCATCAAGAAAAGTGATGCTGGTGCCGTGTCCAAAGTGCGGTAAGAAAGTAAAGCAAACTAGTCTGAAGGTGCATATGAAACGGACACACTTGGAAGAGGGGACCGTTCTCGTCTGTCCAATTTGCTCGAAACGCATCAGCTCCAAGGGAGTATACTACAAGCACATGTACATTCACCGGAAAAGATCTGAAGCTGACAACAGCCGATCCTCCACTGCTTCTTCGTCTTCTGGAGGATCATCATCATCAGCCTCTACTGCCGTAACTCTAATCAAAAATGAAACTCAGGGAACATAAAACTTAATAAAAAAATATTATGATTATAATAATAACACAACATATTATATAAATATATAGACATTACTATTACTATAAATATAAAGATCCATATGCAATAGTATTACTTTTAATATTACACACCGACAAAAAAAAATATCCTAATTTTTTCCCTCTATTTACCTTTAAACTAAAAAAACAAGAAACCTGAATTAAATATTGTTTTGTTTTAGATTTGTTTTATTCTATTGTTGTTATCATTGTTGTTGTTGAACAAGTTGTATTTAAATTTTAATGTGTAATGAGCATTAATTTTAATCATCGTGTAATAATAATTATTATAATTATGATTATATTTAAGGTTTATTATGATATATGTTTTATTCTTAAGAATGTATATCATTTGATTAAGAATTTGTTGTGACTCTGAATCATGATCATAATAATTATTATTAATTATACTGTATGCTTTAAAAATTCCACGAAGAAAAAAAATCTACTATAAAAAAATGCGCACCATTGACAAATTATTATATAATAAATTTTATGACGTGTAAAAAACAATAAAAATAATAAAAATAAACAAGCACACCAAAAAATGTAAATAATATGTTATTTAAAAAAAACATTTTTTGATGATGATGACAGATAAAAATACAAAAATAAATAAATGCGGCTTGTTAGAAGAAAAAAATGTATTCGAAATTTTACTTTATGTCTCGCTGTTCTAATAATGAAGAAAAAAATAAATAAACGGAAATATAATTTTAAATGAAAGCAGTATATTTTTTATTTTATTTATATTTTTTATACAAATTTATTTCCTTTTGTTCTTATTTTGTCAACTTTTTTTGACTACACACAGTATAAAACTTACATAAACTAATCGTATCATAATCATGGCATACATTTCTTCACAACACAACAATCACAGACGAGAGAACATAATATTATTACTTTGGATGACCAGACCACCCACCCACGCAAAATCACACTTTAAAAGGTAAAAGCTCATTTTTGATCGCATCATAACATATTACATAGTTTTGAAAATGTGTGTGTGTGTATGCCCTATATACCCACGTAAGTAATAATATTACGTAATAATAAGAACACACAATAATTATTATATTAACAATGGTCATTGTTGTTGTTGTTGTTGTAATATTGAGAATAGGAATAAATAATACTTGGGTAGGCGTGTCATTATTATTTCTTAAAATTATTATTGTACCTAACTTTAAATTAATTACTTGTAAATAATTTTGAAACTTTTAGTATCCAACATTTTGTCTTATCCAGTCATGATAATTGGAAACTTTAACGTAGACGCCAGGCACGTCAGGCTGGCCACAACCAACACCCCAGGAGATAATGCCAGCGAGTTGCCAAACTCCATTTATTTCACAGGCTAGTGGGCCACCTCCATCCCCTTTGCACGCGTCCCTTTGAGCTTCACCACCCGCACATACGAAACCAGGATGGAGCACAAAGTTGGACCCAAGACGGGTTCTTTTCAACTTTTGCTCGCAGTCGTAGTGGTTGAGAATTGGGAGATCAACTTCTTTAAGACGATGCTGAAACTTGCCCTCATGACCCCAGGCGTCCTTACCTAATTAAAATGAGAAAGAAGAGAGAGAGAAAAGTTAGTTTTTATATTTCATGTGCATTTTTTTATCTAAAAAGTAAAAGTTTTTCACTCGTCTCAACTTACCCCATCCGGTGACAATACACCTCTTTCCACTGAATTCATAGTACTTGTCTGGGAGGCAGATTGGCGAAATATGAGGATATCTTCCGGTTTCCACATAACCATCCAACTTGATAATGGCAATGTCATTAAACAAGTTGCCAGAGTTAAAGTCGGGATGAACGGCCACAGCAGCCACATCCATATCTTGATGAGGATAAAACTCGGTCTCACCACCGACATCCCAGTCTCCCAATCTTACTCTCAAAGTTTGTGGACGATGGCTCTGAATGCAGTGAGCAGCGGTTAAAATGTGTCTAATGAAAATGACAAAGAATTATTAAAGCAATGTAGTCAAGATCGAGCTAAATATTTTGAGACATATCATATTTATATCCTTTATATTCATACCTGGAGTCAATAAGAGATCCTCCACAGACAAAAACGTTGTCAGAGCCTTCCTTCCGGAGGATAGCTACTTGCCAGGGATATTCTCCGAATTCGGTGTCGCCATTTCCAATACCATAGTTGGATTGAATTCCATTGAGAACACGACCATTGATTCCGTACGCGTTCCTTCTGCCACAGACACCGTTTTGGGGTCGGTTAGAAGTAGGAGGGTAGTAGTTGTTGTTGTTGTTGTTATTATTATTGTTTGATGGGTAGTATGGTGGGAAAGTAGAGGGGTTCTTATTGATCGGGCGAATTGGATTTCTGCAGCAGACTTGACGGTCATAGCAGCTATTATAGGCTCCGTTTATCACACGAGGGGCTTCACGTCTGGTTCTGTTTGTCGAGGTTTCACTGACTTCAGATGCATCGGTGCTCTCTGGGCCAGCACGAGCATTCAGTGTTGGTGGAGGAGCTTCAACAACGGTAGCGTTGGATTCAATACCACCGTCCAATTTGTTTCTGGGATCGATTCCATGACCAACTTGTCCATAACTGGGACGTCCATTTCCAGTAATGAATCCTTGATTATTATTGTTGTTGTAGTTGCCTCCATTGTTATAGTTGCCTCCATTATTATTATTGTAGTTGCCTCCATTATTGAAGTCACTATTGGGTCTAGGATTGTAGTTTCCTCCTCCATTGCCATAATTGGAACTGGGATTGTATGGAGGTGGATAAGTGTTGGTGGAAGATGGTCCACTGACAATATCATACGAATTACACTGACTCACTTGGACACAAGTACAACCCTGATTACCACCACCAGACTGGATAAATCCTCCCTGAGTTTCTGATGGATATGGGCCATCATAGTTCTTATTCCCGTGTCCGTGTCCAGAAGGAGAAAATGGTAAACTGGAAGATCCACCACCACTGCCAGGGCTCAAGGGAATAGCGGCAATTGGATGGCCAACAGGCTTGAGAGCAACGGGTTGTACTAAAGTCACGTCCCGAATGTTGATTGTAGCTTCCACCACCACTGCCGCCGCCATAATGCCTTTGTTCCCCACACTTTGCCAACCCCAGGGAGCAGAGCTTGGTGGAAATGTAGTTTCTTGCTTGAGTAAATGTCGAGTCGTCACCACCCCCCAAGGACCTTCCTTGCACTTCTGGTGTGGCTTTGGTCAACTTTTTCAATTCCGGATCATTTGCTAGCTTGTCCAAATCAGCGTCTCCGATTGAGATGCCAACTTTCCTTCCAGCACGGGCAGCTTCGAGGATTTCTTCAATGGCTTTGCTAGCATCTCTAGATCCCTGCTCCGCCGGGATGCTGGAAGCAGCTACAGCATCGTCGGTGCTGGAACTGTCTGGAAACTTGAGTGGCTCTGGGGCACAAAGAACCAATGCTGGCACAAGTGCCAGTACTACAATGAAACTTCTCATTATCCTTAACTTTTCTTCTTCTTCTATTATCACAACTTGCTCAACAATATAAAAAGTACATTTATAAAAAAATAATTGTTTAGTTGTGTGATGTTCACTGGCTGTTGACCAACTGAATTGCTCTTTACTTGGTATCGTCGACTATATATATACAAAACCCAATAATGTCTTGAGTTGATCTTTACTTCTTCTTCTTGTCTTTTAACAATGCACTGCTCTCTGAGAGAGAAGACGCTGATGATGATGACGACGACGAGAGGATATAGTATAGGTAGTCAAGTGTACGTATATATATTCATGCACTCAATATGCAACATGCACGAGCACCTCTCTCAACTTGATCTTGGGAATTTTTACAAAATTTATTGTTAAGAAGGAAAGGAATCTCTTGTTGAGCTCATTTGTTTATTTTTGTTTGTTATTTTGACGTAGTTGAGTAGTTAGTATAGCAGCTTCCTTTCTGGATATTTTGAAGGTTTCATGAAAATCCCAAGAAATCCCAAATGTGTGTGAAGAACAAAACGTTGTTGGATATCTAATACAAAATATAATGTATAATCTTAATGTGCACACAAATGTTGGAAAAGAATAAAAGAATGGTTTTTAAGACAAGTACGTGATGTATGAATTATGATGGACTTTTAATGTTATCGATGGTGGGTCAATTGTTGCAGCAGCAGCTTCAATGCACATTGCTTTGCTCTTGTAATACAATTGACGGTGGGAATTCCAAGACATAAAAAATGGGGAGATATCTGTTTAATTAATTTCTTATTATTGTTATTGTATATGATGATTGTACATTGCAGGGTACCCTTCTTAGCCTAGGTCTTGATGATTGTAGTGGTTATCTTTAAAATGTTAAAGAAATAAATGTAGTGATCAGATCAACTTTTTGATCAACAACATAATATATATACCTAGTCTCTTGTGCAATGCTAATAATAATGTAACGAGTTACGTTTCTGATTGCGAGTATGACACCAGCAACAAACAACAGCCAACAATGAAGTTCAATCTTTGTTGAGCGAATGTGTGGCAATAATATATAGCAGCAAAGTATATGCATGTACTTAATAGACTTGTGACGGTGGTGGTGAAGAGATCATAATCTCTCTGGTCTTTGATCTAGCAGCATGATGATCATGATGATCGCTTGTTGGCATGTCATGGCATAAAAACATAAACACCAACTCAGCCTTCACTTTTCTGTGTTTTCCATGGACAGGCCCAGGGTGCCTTGAATACCTTTTATTTGGTAAATTTTGTTGGTAATTCCTGGTAGAAGCCAGGGACAGGGACGCCGTGTCCGTCCGTAGTAGGTCCACCTTACTTTGCTCATAATACATAATGATTCAGTTGTAATCCTGTATTCATTCCATATATTATTATTATTACGATAATATATGAGCTCTCCAATCCACATAATATAGTCTACTCCACACTGGTAATTTTATTATAATTACTACCAAAAAAAGAATTGAATAGAGAAGAGTGACAACAATGAAGCACACAGGACAATGCTCGGTGCTACTCAAAACAAAACGTAAAAAAGATGTGTGATGGGGTTTTTACTTGGTAGATGGGCGATGATGATGAGAATGAGAATTCCTATTGAGCTGTGCACGACAATTTACGTCAACATCACTCTCAATTACGCTGCTGCTCTAACGCATGGGCTACACACAGGTGAGCGATGAATGACCCATATAATATCCTGTAGATTTATGGGGAGATATAAGATATATAGCGATGATGTAGAAGGTAGTGCTGTACACTATTTAAAAAATCTATTTAAAAAAAGACACTCAACTTGCATATTTATCTGCATACTACTTTTGCCTATTATTATCTTCATCACCTAAATTTTATTTGCCTAAATAAAAAAGTGCATATACGCCAAAAATAACAAAAGGACTTTTAATTTTTATGGGTGTTCACATTGCCGATTTGACTGACTGACTTATTTAGCCTACTCGCTTAGTTGGTTTGCCATCATTTCCCAACAACAGACAAGATGAAGTATACTACATAGTTGTATATTATACTATTTACCACTGCTGAGTGTTGTATAACCACAGTGGTTAGTAAAAATGATCAAGGCACACCAGCGAGTACAAATAATCAGGATCCGATCGCCACAAGTTGCTGTTTTTGGGAAAGAAGGAAAAATGAAATGTGAGTCGAGATGAGTAGGAGGAGGTTGGTGACCATAATAATGCATAATAATAATATTATGGTATTTAGAATCCCTCATGGCCGTGGGTTAAACATTCTATTGTTGAAAGTGAAAGGATATATTCACTTACACGCATATTACAATAATAGAATAAAAAAGGGGTATCAAAGCCAAGTGCCAATGATTATGGACTATTCTAAAATGACATAATACAGTAGTAAAAGGGGAAAGGATTACGGATACTATGATCTGAAGGAGTTTTAATAAATTTTCCTATTAAGTTACTTTTTTTGTTTGACTAGCTGTTATGGGGACGACATTTGTCAACCGACCCCATTTGCCTAAGTGTTGATATTTTCAGAAAATAAACATCATGAACGGCACCGAATTTTTTAGTTTTCGTTTACAATACAATATACGCATTTTAAGCGGTTTCATAACGATA
>JAHZNC010003221.1:0-12906 GCA_027744095.1 Zhuqinia jingwanae
ATTTTTGGAACCCAAAACAGACAAGTTGACAATGCCAAGTTTATAACAATCTTATTTATTGGCTAATTCGTGATGATGGTGATGATGACAATGCAATCACATCATGATCATTTATGCACTTGTATCCAAATACAAAGGGAAATTAAGACGTTTTTACTCTCTGTGAGCTGCTGAATTTGAACATTGCCAATTATTATTATACACCCATCAAAACACACGATAAAAAAAATGCGCTACCTTATTTTGCCAAAAGATCAAATAAAAGAAAACGAGAATAAAAAAATATATTGTGTGCATATAATTTTGCGAGGGAAGAAGAGAATCCAGTCATCATCAAAAGACAAGAAGAAATTTCCTTTTTATCCCGTTTAATGAATAGAACATGATTGTTTGCAATTGTTTGTGTGTTGGTCTTGTGTGTGGACTGGGCACAACATTTTTAGCACAATTTACGACCGTGTTTTACCAGTTGGAAAAAAAAGATTTTTTTTTCTTCTTCTTCAAGCTTGTCAGTTGTTGTTTTGTCAGGAACAGTGGCTTCATCGCGTTTAAGTCAATGTCAGCACAATTTGGTCATAAAGCATGTAAAAAAATGTCCACTTGTCTCTCTCTCTCAGAAAAAAGGAACAGTAATTGTGAGTTAAGTTGTGTGTTAAGAAGACTTGTCCTCGCGGATGCGATGAGCACAGGTGAGTAAAAAAGGTAGCAGAAAGCAATAATAAGCTACCGCGTGATTGTTGTCTTTCGTCGTTTGTTACAAACAAACAGCATCATTTTCTTATCCCACCACTACTATCACACACTTTAACGGGTCATATTATCCACATTATATACTACACTGTTTTTTTATTATAGGTAGGTATATATACACAACGTTGACAAGCACCTTAAACTTGCTGAGTTACGACATGACATGATAATCACTTTTTTCCCCTCTCTCTCCCTTTTTTCTTAAAAAAAAGAGAGTCAAGAAAGAAACAAAAATTATCATTTACAAGTTAGTTAAGTTACTCTTTTCGCTAGTCAACTTGAAAGATTCAACAGTATCTCCAATAAAAAAATGTTTAAATGTTTTTGTTAAAGCATGGTCGTGCATAATATAGCACAATTATGTATGCATGTCAGCACACACAACAACAACAGCAGCAGTAGTAAGTCAGCAAGATTTAAATTATTAATAAAAAAAATTGTGTGGGGAAAATAGCTAGTAAAGTAATTGCAGGAGGAGAGGTATAGAAAAGGTATCTTTTTTGGGGAATTTATGACACTGTGGGTGTTTTTCAAGTACTGTGAAAATTAGCATGGTACTGCTGGCAAAGCAGTCAGTAGTAATTCTTTTGACGTGAGGCAACACAAAAAAGCAATTAGTTTCCCAAGTCTGGATAAAAAAAAAGTCCCAAGTCATTCCAAAAATTATATATTGTCTGCTTGTAAATGTGTGTGTGATGTGCTGCAGTCTTCTCTCTAAATACGATGATGATTACAATATCCTCTTTCGAAATTTATATATTTTTCTCTAAAATTAAGCACACACGGTGTGTTTTTTTACATTTTTGTTTACAGGTGCCTCCCAAGAATATCTTGTGTTTTTAATGATAATGATGAGGATATTTTTTTTGGCTGTAGGTAGGCAGCATTTTTTTACGCAGGTATGTTTGTATGTAGGTATGTATATGCCAAACCTTTGTGATATTTGTTCTAAGGCTACTAATTATTTTAAAACTTGTAACGACTACGATTTATATGCACAGCAAAAGCAAGACGCAACTATCCATGTATGTATGTAGATATAAATATATGGGAAATTTTTTTGGCGTGGACTTGTAAATTGCAATTGAAACTATTTCTTTAGGTAATAACTTATTAAATATGAATATTTATGTGATCATTGTGGTTGGGTTTTGGTTTAACTATAACTTACCGAGTGATTTCTTCAAGTAGCTTGCAGGGATCCGCTGCGTAGAATTTGACACCAAAGTATAAAGTATATGGTTCCGTTCCTGAAATAATAATATCATAAAAATATGTAATTATCAATTTGAATTATTAAGTTATTTTACTGTTTCATCTCTCTGCTTTGTCTGCCTTTGTACCGGAACTTTATCACGATTAATAATCTTTCCCCAAACTGGAACACTTAAATCTTCATTTTTATTTTATACGTCGTAGAAAACTTTCTTTGGCTTTATTTTGCACATGAATTGAATTTGACATTGGCACACCGTAAAAAAGCAATGCAATACCCGACATTAGATAGAAATGGTTGTCCTCCTGCAAATTTACAACACTTTGCTTCAATTATCTTTTTTGTATGTTGTATGATAGCATAATATGCAAACTAGCAGCACTATTGCTTGAAGCATCTTATATTGTCTATTTTTCATTCTTTACACCCGGCACACTGTACATAAAACGATGCATAAATATAATAATACCTACATAACAACAAATGCCTGCTAAAAATTTCCCTATGTCAAAATATATAGGTATGTGTATATTTTTATATGCATATCTGAATTTAAGCCCACATTCATTCTACTACTACAAATTAGAAAGAAGTGCACCACTGATTTGTGCATCAATAATTAAGTCCCATCTCATCATCTTCAACTCCCGTAGCCAAGTCATTACATTGTCAGTTTCATTTGTTTCTGCTCATCAGCATTAAGCACACAACAACAAGCAACAACAACACATGGCGTACCGACACCGACCGCACAGTCATCCTCACTAATAACACGTGGTGGTGGTAGTGGTTTGGTTTGAGTGAGGGATAGTGTTTTTGAATATAATCAACTATATAATTACAATTACACATCATATCTATCTTGCCCGCAAATTACTTATGCATATTAATATTACTGACAGCGTAAGATTGGCATTTAAAAACATTCATTTCAAATTACAGGTGTTCTTGGTGAATGAAGATGAGAGAGAGAGAACTCATTATTTTCATCTAATTTCTAAATTCACACATTTTAAAAACATTTTTCATGTATTATGTCTACCTACATACGATAAACATATGTTATATACAAGCATGCATATTTGCTTTTATAAATTATTGGCGAGTGCCGATAATACAACACACACGCAGGTTTTTTTTTGCGCATGTGCCGTTACAAAACTCCTTGAGCTCACTCACATTCATAATATACAATTTTAGTATGCTGAGATTTCCTAAACAATCAATCAAACACACAGAGAAATATCCAAATCTTTACCTACTATGATTACTATAACAATAACAAAATGCTGACTTGACTTTACTGTTGTTATGTGTGTCGAAAAATCATGATGATGATGATGACGACGTTGATTTGGGAACAAAATGACAGCTATATTCTATTCACATTCATTCAAACAATCCAAACTTGGTACAAATTAAACCTCCACACTCCACACACACATCATCATAACCTTACATTACGTTACGCTACGCACCGTTTTATGATGACGCTCAAAAAAAATGTGCGTCTTTGTATAATAACTGCATATATTGCATTGTGAATTATTGTACTGTCATTTTTGTTGTGTTGTTGTACCATGTATGTATGTATCTGTACAACAAGTATATGTATGATTGTTACATTCAATAAAAATGACCCTCGAGGCTATTTTTAACTATTATACACTCTTGTTGTTGTGTACCTTATTACATTTTTACCTCCCCACCATCATCCTATATCTTATCTACCGTATAATTAATATTACTATCATCATCATTATCGACACTCCATTCATTTTATTCTACATGCATTTGTGTAGTTAGTTAATTTTCATTCATTTACTTTGACGAAGAGCACATATTATTATTTACTTTTGAAACTGGTCAGCAAAAAAAACATTTCATTATCACCATCAGCAACATACATAGTTGTTGGGCATTTTATTGTTTTAATAATAACACTATTTAAAAAATCTTTCGTAGCTAATGTTTCTTTTTGTCTTTTAGTCCTAAAATGCAAATCAGCAAGATACCAATGGATTTATTGTGTGAATATTATAATTTTATTCGTAATTTATACGAGACTCAAATCGTAAAAGTAATAAATATACCTAAATACTATTATGCATGCGACTTGACAAGATTTAACTCTCTCTCTAGCATGTATTATAATGATAAATACGGATAATAATGGGAAATGTCTTGTTCACTTCATTTCTTCTTGATAAGGTCCCTTCAAAAAGTTGTGTCCCTAAGCTGCCTTGTCAGTTTGAGTTAATAATAATAATAATTGGTCATGTTTTAAAAATGCACCCAGTGACCTATTGGTACATTATTCCACAAAAATTGTTCCTTTAACACATTCAAAAAATTTATTCCTTAAACACGTTTTTTATATATTTGCAAACCAGAGAGATATAAAAAATATTATTGAGAAACAGTTAATCATAAAATAAATAATGTTCTTATAATACTTACCATCCAACTGCTTCACAATCTTTTTACTTGGGTCCAGCCAGTTCTGAAAAAAAATAAGAAACAAAAAAAAATCAGTAAAACAAGTCATAATATTCTGTTTTAAGTAGGTATTTTTGTACGTGAGTAAAATATCGGGCACTTGGTCTTTCACGATTTTCACACGACGACGGATGAATAGACGAGACTCTTAACAAAATGGAATCATCATCATCATCATCATGATATTCATGATCACTTCAGCTTTATAATGATAATGCACCTTGACTTGACACACCTTGAAAAAAAAAGAGGATGAAACTTTACCCTCACAAAAATGCAGACACACACAGACGCAGACAGACATCTAAATCTTCTTTTTACTACAACCTTGCAACAATCTCGTCATTTTCTATGTTATTGGCAACAATACTGTATTATCATCATCTTCTAAAAAGAAATTGATATTTTTTTTGATGCTCTTCATATCTCTTCTCTTCTCCTCTCACTCTTTTTTTTCTTTTGTGAAAGACACGTACCAAAAGGAGCGCTGCTTTTTTATTATTTAGATTTATGGTTATTTGTTCATTTATCTTTTCTGTCTTGTTCACAACCTTTGCGTCATGATTAGGATACTTCTTTGGGAAAAATTATTTAGTTGAATTGTAAATACATGTCATCTTCAATTTTCTTCTTCATCCGCTCCTGCTATGCTACTAATAAGCAATACATGTGTTTATTAGAAGATTTTGAAATTTTGCCAAACACACACTAGTAAGCAGTAACAACAATACAATGAACACGAGACGAGAAAGGGCCTCCAAAAAAATTAAATTAATGAACGTCTCAAGCCAAATAATAAATCAATTTGGGTTTGCACTCCTCTTTCTAGACTGATATACAATGTTATGCCGGTGTAGGTATATTGATGATATAGTGACTGTGTGTGTAACTTAGCCATCACGCTTCGATTGATATGTCATAAATTAATTTTCTCAATGCACTTTACAGTAAGCAGACTGCAAAAAACAACTTATTTGTGATTTTGCTGCTACTACTCATTCAAGTTTTTAGAATTAAAGCGTACGTAATGACATGACATGAACTGATGATGATGATGATGCATTATAACTTCAACCTTGTTCTTGATTGCTCTTTCATAAATAACTTAAACTTTTTTTTAAATCACACACAAAATCCTATCATCATTATCAAGAATGTATCTAGGTAGGTATATGGATTTATGCGTTACAAATTTGCTACGAGGATACTCATGACGATGAAGATGACTAATGATTATGCTACTCAAAGGAATTTAATAAATTTGATAAATGATTTTGTTCTCTGTTTTGGAAAAATGAAAATAGCTACTTGATCTCCAAAAAATATACTATTTAAATCTGTTCCCTTTCTGGTGATACCTCTGTGGCATCGTTAAAAGATCACGAAGAAGCCATGATAAAAATGACTATGACAGTTTTGATACGATACAATATGAAGATAATAAATAATAACGTGTTAGTTGAAAGGTTACAGATTATTACTATGTTTTTTATGTAGGTATATGTATGTATATTTGCGAAGAAGCAAACTTATTGGCATTTTGTAAATTATCAATGTTTGTGTGCATATTGTTTGCTTGCACGAGATCCAATCATCACGAAAAAAATATCTTTTTTTTTGTGTGTGCATTATCCATTTATTGGTCATGCTTTACGTGTGTGTCTATGTTGTGTTGTATTTGATCCCCAAGTGCGAAAATCGTGCACCTGTTTTGTATAGTAATTTGTTATCTCCTCAACTAACAGATATGATGCTTTAGCTCATTTTTATTTTGTTCACAGATCTTTACAAAACTTTAGACTAGTAGACGTCATGTTTTTCTTCTGGTTACTGTGTTATTATTACAATCATTAAATGATATGCATTAAAAAGGGAAGAAGAAAAAAAACAGTACCATCTTAAATCTTAACGTAAGTAATGATTATGGTGTAATTTAGGTATCTTGTCTTGTAGTAGAACATGTGTTTGATGATCTGATGATGATAAGCGAAGCAGATTGTTGGTTGTTGTTGTTAAACAAAATGTAATGTTGACAGTAAAAGTGTGGCTAAAAATGATGAGATCGTGACCTATGTGACCCAGGCCCTGTCAACTGGGATGACAAATGAACAGTTACAGGCACAAAAGAAGATAGGGCTAAGTTAAGTGAGAGTTTATATATAAGAACCAAAGAGAATGACGATATGACACGATCATGTTGGTATATTATATTTTTGGGATTGAATACAAGTTTTGTAGTTTGTAAATCATTGTACAAGTCAGGAAGTACCAAATTTTTACGTTTAATCAACTAAAAATCACAAAGATTTTAAGTGTCTATTTGATAGAGAAAAAATCACATTATAAAAATCAAAATTACAACAAAATAAAACAGACTCAAGGATTTATTGTTTGGTAATCTTCATCTAAACACACGTATGTTATCACAATATATGGGTCTCTGGACATGGACATGAACACGGACACAAAATAGGTAAATATATGTTTGTACCTACAACATGTAGGTATGCATATTACATGAATCCTATTACAAGTGCAAGTTATTTAAAAAACAATTTGCTGTTGTTGATGAGGTCATCGTGATCTTCACGATAAGAGCGAATATTATGATAGAAAAAATGAAAACACATTTTTTAGCTCAAAAAAATTACTGCCAAATTGCCCAACCTAAATGTGAAATGAGATTATTATATTTTATCTATATAAGATCTTATCTTCATCTCATCTTTCTTTAAATACACAATTTAAACTAAACAAGAAGAAGCGAGAGAATAAATAAAAGTGAAAAATTGCTGTGC
This sequence comes from Zhuqinia jingwanae, assembly GCA_027744095.1. Taxonomy (NCBI): domain Eukaryota; kingdom Metazoa; phylum Arthropoda; class Collembola; order Entomobryomorpha; family Paronellidae; genus Zhuqinia; species Zhuqinia jingwanae. The sequence continues at coordinate 7,264 of JAHZNC010003221.1, forward strand.
TGCTGTTACTGCTGCTGCTGCCATTCACTTTCAAGTGCGTCAACCGCGACAAGACTTTAGAGGATTCTTCTTAGTTTTTTTTATCAAAGAAAATGCATATTGCATCAACAAACAAGGCACGGTTGACGTTTGAATGGGTGATCAAAGATCATCATCATTATCATTATCCTATCGCTTTTCTTCTTAGAGATTCCACTTTGTTGTTTGTCATCCTCATGTTCAAATAACATACTTCTTACACATCATCATGCAAACTAATAATTATCACACGAAGAAATATAATAATAATAATAATTCTTCTTTAAAAATGAAAGTTAATTACCGTTTGTCCTGTGTTGTCAATGTATCTGAGCCCAAAGTACGCCGTCTCGATGAGATTCAAATGTTTGAAAACGTTATCCAACAGTTCTTGGCCTGCAGATGTGCTCTGTTGAGGAAAACAAAAAACATTTAAATTATACATTATGAAATCACTCTTAAACACGAAACACTACTATTATCTTTAAAAAAATATTATATTAAGCAACTCAACCAACAACACACAAAGCACAATGAAATATTATAATGAAATTTAATACAAGACTATCATTCTTTCTCTTTTTCTCACAAAAAAGCCATTCATAAAAACGGATCATAAATTTTCAAAAAATATCCCTTCACCAAAAACAACCATAAAGCACAAAAAGCAAAAGCAAACACGCAGGTGAAATAACATTTTGTTTTATTTTTAAATGAGTTTTCTGTCCAAAAAATTTTTTGACGTAAAATTTTCATTTTCATTTTTAAAAAACGGATAACTTTCTAAAATAAAAGGTAAGCTGAGATATGTAATCAAACACTTTTCGTCTATTATTTGTCTTTTTAAAATGCATAATGTACATACACACATGCGCGTTAATTTACAACAATGGACAATAATTATAAGCATTTACTTTCCTATTTGTTTTTTCTTCATCTTGTTAACACCATTTTAATTCTGTGCTAATGTACTTTTAAAACAATAATTTACATATATTGCACGCAGAAAAGAAAAACGTTTTACTTTTAACTAGCCATATAATAAATATATATTTTTGAAGGAAAATAATGTGTCATTTTTATTCTCCTTTTTGTTTTGTTCGTTGCACTTTTCTTGTCTCATTGTTTTTCTTCAAGAATGAAAACAAAAATTTGTGAAAAAAATTTGAATTTAAACTTGCTAACGCGCCCAATGTTTTGCAATTCGAAAACGTAAACAAACGCATAAATGAGAGTTTAGTAAACTCGACTCGAACCACACCAACCAATAGCAACCAACCTTAAATTGTGAATTCCTAATTAGGAAACCATGCAGACTTAAAAATTCGAATAGTGCATTGGGAGGCGCTAAATCAAAACGTGAAAAGGAAATTTGAAAAATTGAAGTGTAAGTTATTATGAATGTTGTCGTTGTCGCCTTGTTGCATAGAGTGTCTTTTCGGCACTTTTTTTGTTGAATAATTTGCATGAAATATTTTAAACAAGAAAATGCTTGTTATTATTATTGCAATTGCAGTTTTTGTAATGAACTAGAAAAATAATACAAAAGTCTATAGTAAATAAATAACAGTTTTTTTACTTTATTACACAGGAGATTACTTGACAAAGTGCGACTTTAAATATGGCCGCAAGGATAGTTTTTTAAAATTTTTAATGAAAGCTGAAATGAAACTAAATAGTAAGACAAATGTAATAATAACAATGAAATGTGATGATTTTCCCTTTCAACAAAAGAGTTTTTTTAAGTTTCATAGTTTCATTGTTTATCTTAGTTTTGGTCCTATTGTTTGTTGATGAAGACGAAGAATAAATATAAATATAGGTATGTGTATATTAACCATGAGGCGTTATTATTGGTTTAATGAAAAGGGAAATGAAGCAGAAACAAGGGAGATGTGTAAAAAAAATGACCATCCATGATGATGATCAAGATGACGGTTTTGTGGTGGCGTGGTGGTGGTGGTGATGATGGTGTTAAAGATGATGATTTGATTAGATGAAAGTGGTGTAAAATTTGGCAGATAAGCGCATAATGTGCAATCTGCTGCACCACACTGTTGAAAAAGATAAATATGGTATATAATGTGTTGTTGCCTTACAGAAATAGAAATGATAGTGGTAATAATAGAAGAATTGTTAAGTGTTGCCTAAAAATGCATGCGTGACAAGGAGACGGGGTATAATAATCATCATCACAATGTGTGTACCTGTGTCGTGTGTAAAATGCAAATTCATATATAAAAAATGATAAATAATGATCCAACAATGAGTTTAGATTTTTCAATGGAGAGAAACTATGTATGTGGATGTGTGGAGTGGACACAATGACCAAATTATATTGTTGCAATTTTAGATGATTTCAGAAAGGACAAATATGTATATGTAGATTCGATGATGATGGTACACAAAGGATTTTCACCTGAAAAAAACTAGACTTATCTTTAATATCATCTATGTACCTGGTTCATCCAAAGTGAGAGATGCTGTTGATGATGATGATTTGATAATCATGCATAATTGACTGCACACAGGTAGGTGACAGACAGTTTGAAACCAACAAAGTTTTCAACCTCGTACACTCTTTGAAGTTTTGCAAAAAAAATGCCAGAGAGATTTTCTTAAGCAACTTTTTTTTATTTTACAGGATGGTCAAGTCAGCGGGATGATAATGCATAATATATTATTTATGTATGTATTTCATTTAAATGTTTTCTCTCCGTTTTTTTATATTGTTCTCTGAGAGCTCTCTACTAAATATCTCAACCAAGAAAAATTTATGAGCATCATAGTTCTTGTTGATGTGTGTGTGTGTGGATAAGGCAATATTATTATCATGTTGAAAAAATAGCCCTCCTTTCACATGTTCACTGACTTTTATAACATAATTTTCAGTTTTGTTGTTTCCTTATTTGCCTGATTTACAGTTTTTTATGTTGATAGTTTAGTAGTAGTAGTAACTTTAGTTAAAGTGCATTATACATACATACATCTGTGTATATGTATGTAAATCTGAATAAAAAAATGGTATCATCATTTTCAAAACCTTTTTATCCACGTCAGGTTGGATTATTATTATATATACATTACGCATTATTTGCAACTCTATTTATTTTTGGTAAAATCTTTGGGCTAGGCTATTCACCTATATATTTATGTATAAAAATGCTTTTTATATTTTTCACTCGCTGCTCTTGCTCACTTGACACTTCTCTCTTGCTGACCCAAAAGGAAAAATACTAAATGCACACGCATATATGTATTTATATAGGAGGAGATCATCATCATCATCATCATAATGATTTTATTCTCACCACCGCATCAACAATAAAAAATATATAATCTTGTTTTTTATTGCTCCTTATTACAATGCACTTTCAATGATGATGATGATCATGATGATAATGATCATGTTGAAATGATACAAATTTAGTAAGTGTTTTTTTTCTGGTTGGGGAGGAAGAGAGTGATCAAGTGATTATCACTCGTGCATTATGAGCATGATGACACGACGGTGACAATAATAGCAGCAGGCGGTCCTCAAATAAACAGAATCTCAGGATGATAATCATAAAAATCATTATATTACAGTGTACCAGCCCAAATTTATCCCAAAGACAGACACATTGTAAAAAGTAAGTATATTATCATCATCATGATCGTCATCATTCGCACACCACTATACCACCTCACCTTTATGTACAATATTTTTTTTACTTTGCAAAAAAAAGTATATTCTTTTCTCGTGAACTTATTATTACCATTTTATTTCTTGTAGATTTATAATAATGCAAGTCAAGTCAAGTCAGAGCATGATCGTCATATCTTGGTCATGTGAATATACTCTCAAGATAATCATGACAATGATTATTATCACACATAGGCATCTATGTGGTGATGGTGTAGTGGTGTGGTGTGGTGGTGGATCCCTATTTATGTCAGATTATATTTTAAGATCTTCCCTCTTCTTCTCTTTAAGGTCCTTATTATTATTGTTGCTGAGATTTGATTGTTGTCGATGAACTTTTAACAAAGTTTAGTAACAAAAAAAGCAAAAAAAAGAGAGTGAATGAATGGATGAACTGAATTGAGCAGCAGATCCCTGCCCATAACGTTTCCTTTTAGGATGACATTATATGAGCTTTAATAACGGTAATCAGTCATGTCAAAAAGAATCCCAGCTACGTCATGCATAGACACATATCTAAAGTCAGTCCGTTGAAAAAGGAGTTTCCCAACGTTGCAAATAATGATAATAATAATATATAATGCAATAATAATAATAATTGTAATCATCATTTCGTCGTGGTCGTTTTATAATAATAACAAGAAAGTGAGGTGGCGGTGGCATATTCAATGATCCAATCCACGTCACTATAGTGTAAAAAGATCATTATTTACCACCTCGGCTTCAACCACCACCACCACCAAACAAAATGCAAATCCTTTTACAGTTGATGATGATGATGAGATGAGAAAGTGAAATAATAATTTTTGTCATCCTCATCATTATCAAATGATCATCTCTCAAGAGCAGATTAAGTCAGTCAGTAGTGCAGGGCAAATACCACACACTACTGACACACATTGTCGCATGGGTGGATATATACTTATTATTACTTATATATAGGGAGGCGTAGAGTGCAATTAATTTGCCTCATCATAGCCAGTTATTTAACGAATTATATATTTTTATTGTTGGATCCGAAATAATATCTTGACCATAGTGTATCCTGAGATAGGCGGTGGTGTGGTGCTAGTATGTATATATGGTGGCGTCATTTAGAGCATTGTTGTTTGTGTGTAGGAAGTCCCTCTTTTGAAAAAAAAATGTTGCTCTGATGATGATGATGTTGATGATGATGCTGCTCACATAATAAATTTTTCTTTGTTGTTTTGATGTTTTGTGCAATATTCATTACAGGCATAATGATTATGGCATGGTAGGCAGGTATATATGTGGTGATGAATAGTCAGTTACATGAGTGTTTTGTGTGTGTGTGAGGAGGACACACACACAAGACAAGGCACACACAATTGACAAAATGTTAGCGTAACAGCTATAATTGCAATAATAATGATAATGTTCATTATTTAATTCAGTCATGTCATTTCCATTTCATGAATAATCATTTTTGATTGCTTTATGATTCTCTGGCTGCATATATGCAAATTTGTATTTAGGCTTTGTGCACATTGAATATTATTTTTATGCACCGCTTGCTGAGCAAATAGCACTAAAAAAATGAAAGAGAAAAAGAAGAAGAGAAGAGGAGACTCCCACGCTGAATGAGAGAAGCTGACAATATGGTAGGTAGGTAGACATTTCATTAGTAAAAAAGAAATATTTTTTTCTTGGAGGAGTCAAATGTCTAAATTTGTCGGTTGTGGTGGAGTGCCTCCATGTCCATAAAATACACACATTTTTGACTGAACGTTTATTTCACCCAGCCCAACAACAGCAACAACATTGGCTTTGCCTGTCATCCAACAACAACTAACATGAATATTATTTACATTTTGAGAGACATGCAGACAAGACAAACCAAGACAATCTGTTTACAAATCTTTGTTCTAGCCTGCTTCTTATTTTTATCTTATTTTTTCTAGCAATATCCTTCATCATTT
>JAHZNC010003222.1:0-10747 GCA_027744095.1 Zhuqinia jingwanae
TAGGGGAAGGTAACCTTTTCAATATCCCATTACAAGTATCTTGTACTGTATCAATCAAATGGTTAAAATTATATCAAACATATTTTCTATCAAAAAATACATGGAAGAGTTCAACTTGAACTGTGCAAGTTACAGTGTTCTCACAACTTTACTAACTGCATAGTATGATTTTAATTGAGAGCAACCATTATATTCGAAAAAAGTAAGCGATTCTTCTTTACACTTTTACAAGGTTTTAATTAATTTATAATGAATGTAGTCTCGATTTAAAAAATATCAAAGCTACACAGTGCCAGATAACAGACGGTATTCCCGAAAAGTGGCATGTTAAAACAACGCTATTATATTAATAAAAAATAAGGTGGCATGTCCAATTCTGGTTACATATTGCAAACACATTCAGCTAAAGTATGTGTCACAAGTATAATATAACAGTTAGTTAATTCTATTAATTAAAACAAGCAAATATCCCTTAGGTTACAGACATTTTGAAATATATATCGAAGTTGCTCCAAATAAAACAAGACCTGATACAAATAACATTGTCTTGTAACGTCGTAATGCTTGCTACACAAATTGTAGTTTGCTTGAATATGTGAAATGTTATATTAAATATACTAGGCTCAAAATCCTAACAATTGTATTACCAAAAAATCATATCAAACACAATTTTCTTTACATGTAAATGTAGTTGTAGGAATAAATTTATTGCCACGGGAACCAATATTTGCTTAACAACGAATATATTATTAGGGACCGTTCTCAAGGGTAATTTATAAGATTAGAGATCATATCTGTCGACCGTATGTAGAGATTATAATTAATAATAATAATTGTTCAGCGGTCCTTATTTTAATGTTTAAACGGGTTTACTTTACATATTAATCCAATGAAAGACATGCCACATGCCTGCTTTCCTAATGGAACAAAATTGCCAACATAACCACCAAGGGAATCGACACCATTATAAATGTTGGCATCAACATGAGTACTTGTACGCCAACAACATTACATTACGTGACCTATTACTTAATCTTTTACAGTAAAACATTTATGTACATACAATTACAATGTGGATATGTGATTACAAATCGTTGCGTTGCAAGCAACTCAAATATGTATTATGAACATTATGCTGGTAAGTTGTGCTATAGCTATCACTGAAGGGCATTTGGGATTTTTGGAGATTACTAATTGAGGTGATTGGCATGATATGGAATTTCGGTGATATACCGCATCTTCAGTTGTTTTAATATTAAAGTACCGTTGAGAATGAATGGATTTTTATGCACGGGTTTTTCTCGGCTTCAAAAATCAAGTCAATAATGTAATGATGATTGCAATGCTGAAGTGGAAAGATTTGACCGCGAACTCCCCGGGGTCTGAAATTCAATAGGATTCTGAGTTATGGTTTTATGACTCAATAAGGTATCTGTGTACCAAATATGAAGACATTTTGGTTAACCGTCTTGAAGATATCCTGCATGTGCGTGTGTAGTTGTAGGAATAAATGTCTTGTCAAGATTACTAGCTCATTTTATGCAAACAATTATATTATTAATAAATTACTATTTACCACTCCATAATTCCACTTTATTAAATATATTATGTCACCTCTCAGGGTGAGAAGAGACAATACGGCTTTCCTAAATGAACAAAATTACCAACATATCCAAAAATGGAGTCATATCCTATGTAATTAGTATAATTACACTATTTCTCCATCACATTGTTGACGATTACAATGTTTTTGATGCGTCTTCTTCTAACTAGTCCTTGAAAATAAATGGTTAACTGTTTAAATCCCCCAAACAACCACATCATTGCCATTTTAATATGCGACAATACTCTTCCAAAATTCTCAACAATAAAAACTAGCAGCCCTACTGCACATCCGCACACAAGTAAAACGAACAATGTTGTGATATGACCAGCTAATGCTGTCGCTTTATAACTTCCATCGTGCTCCTTGTTCAAATGACGTATCACCTCCTCTGGAAAATGCGCCTCATAGCCTGGGTGTCGATGTCGATTCCAAAAATATTTCCATTTTCTTAACTCAAACCATTTGCGCGCAATCGCCGACTCCTCCAACTGTGTAAATTGTTGATGAACTATCAAATCCACATTGTTTTTTATAATCCAACCAACTCGAGGGCCCCCAAATCCCTCCTCGCCAACACTTACGTAATCTTTTTTAACGCCTGGTTGCTTAAGAAGCACTCTTTTAAAACTATGCATCCAATCATATGGGCCTATTATTGCATGTGTCTTGTTGCATTGTTTCATCGCAGAACTGATATAGGGTAAATCCTTTGTAACTAATCGGTCGAAAATTATTTTCCCTTTTGAAGTGCTAAATGTAGGGGGAGATGTAGAAGCTATCAGTTTTTTAAAGCTAAATGCGTCAATGTCATAAAGGCTAATGTTTTGTTCTAGTAGCTCGTCCAGACTTCTAAACGGAATTAGTGTCACTGGCAATGTCAGCTTATTTAGGTAATCACCTTTGTACGCATTGCTAAGCACGATGCCAACAAGCAGGGTTGTAGTAAGTAGCCAGCATGTCCAACAGTTCTGTTTCCTTGGACAAAGATCCAGCACACCAGCGGACTGTTCCACTAAAATACTGTACATTTTGGACAACACGTTGTATTTATGATCTCCAATTCGAATCATCATAAGAGCCACCAGAAAATATGTTAGAAGTACACCGGTCCATACTTCTATGTCGAAGGCTTTATAGAAAAGTTGGAAATTTAGTATTCCAGAGTTCCGATTAAAGCACGTTATGAAATTAAATGGTTGAGTATATCTTGGAACTATTTGATCATACAGAGGGCTCTCCCTCTGTGCAAAGCTTGGAACATTGTCCAAATAGAAAGTGGACCACTGGAATTTGCTGCCTTGATCACAAGACAATCCGGAACCGGGATCCAGAACGTAAGTAGACCCATGTAGCACCGTCCCCAAAATTTCCTGGAGCATGTAGTCGTCCGAAACTTCTTGAATATGACCAAAACGTCCTTTTCTGTACATTTCCGATTTTGGGAAATACAGTTTGTGTCTCAAGTTCCGGCTAAAATTTTGCACACCTGCCTTCCATACCGCTTTACTGATTATATCATCACGTGATATGCACCAAGTGACAGGCAAGTTTTTGAGTCGGTTTAATATTTGCACGAAATCTGTGTGTTTTAGTAAACTCGCCTTGTCAATTTTGATAGGGTGAAAGAACTCTCGTTGGGAGCAAAATCGACAAAGATACTGAATTGGGTTAATTATTTGAAGGGTCTCAATAGCCAACTGAGACTTTCTTTTGTTGCTTTTTGGTTCACCTTTTAGACCTGTCCTAAAAACAAAAAGGTCGGCATGAAATTGGAATTCACGAATAATCTTTTGATTAAGCAAGTCTGCGTAAGCGGCCAACCATTTGTATCGAGCACGATCTGGGTATTGGGAACTGGTGAGCAAAATAACGAATGTGGCATGTGGCCTCTTTTGGAAATAAAATGTGGAGAGTGGATCATACTCTGATTGATGTACACCAAAGTTTATATACTCTTTTGGAATAAACACATTTTCTAATCGTGTGGTAGAACGCACATTGTATCCCACTATTTTATTTAGCGCAGGTGGAAACATGAAAAACTGCGCTGTGCAAATCAATTGCTTGTTGATTAATGTGAACTGAAGATTGTCATTCTTCATGAATGACAAATGAGATTTGTTGTACAGAGCATTAGCTCGTGCTACATTTGAGCCTGGCAGCATATAGTAAGATGTTACCACAGGGACAGTCAATCCTCCAAAATTAATACCCTGGTAATTAATTACTTGTACAAGGCAAGGTGAGAATATTACCAAGTACTCGTTTAAATTGTCAAAAAACAAATTTGTTTTTTGTTGCAAAGGATTTTGTTTGAAATTCGACTCCTCAATGAAGCAGCAGCTCATGTCTACGTTATTCAGAGCAGTGTCATCCCCGACCGCTTGGTCAGGTTCCACTTGAGTTGCCAGTCCACAAATGGCTGTTCCCATGGGGCAAAACTGGACATTAGTCCAATTGCCCCATGTTTTTCTAAAATATGGTTCCAAAATTGTGATTTGAGTGACACCGCATAATAGCCGCAACCTGTTAGCAGCTGTATCATCAAACCTTCCCTGATGAGGTTCCGATTCAAGTTGGAATCCAATAGCGTATGTATCTTTTGGGCATATAAGCACGTTACTCCATGTTCCCCACGATCCTGTCAGGCTGGTTATACTTGAATTAATGTGACGAATTTTATTGTTTCCACACAACAGTTTTATCCCATTTAGGGCTGTGTCATCTCCGTCGTACAAATAAGACTGAAATTTTAGTGACAACCCAATGACCACGTTGTCCTGCTCACAATTTTCGTGTGGACCCCAGGTTCCCCACTTTGTTATTCGGGGACTGGACAGTAGCAAGTCGTTAGAACGCACAAGGGAATAAAATGCAGAATGTAAAATGAACTTCGCAAAGTTTCTTTGAGCCATGTTTAGGTATATATACAGTAAACCTTCCAAAGTTTTGATCTACAAACGAAATAACATGGAGCTATAAGGACTCATGAAACTATAATGCAGTAGGCAACTGCCATATGCTCGTGCCAAGGGGCTGGTTGGTAGATTTACGTGTCACGATATTATCCCCACTGAACCATTCTACTTTTTAATTAAAAAATAATAATTAACCAGCTTACGGAAATTGGTTTCTTGTGGATATTCGTCGAGCCAACTCATATATATATTTCGAAAAGTTGTTGTTGAAATGAAAGCTACTTGCAAGTTTGAAATTATATGGATGTGTGCATGTTATGTAAAGGATTTTAAATGTAAGTCGAATGGATAAGTGCACGCAAAGCTTGCTTGGTTCAAATTGCTACAAAATACGTTCAGAACTAGAGCGTTGAGTGTTGGACAAATACGGTGACCAAATCAATCATATTTTTAAGCATGTAATACTTTCGGTAGTTACACTAATCTAAGCATACAACTAATGGGCGTAATGTATGCTTGTATGTTGTGAAACTTACCTAAACGTCAGTGACGCAAATGTGTTTAATTTTAAATATTAACGAGCATGAAAAGAACAAGATTGAATCACGAGTTCTCTAATTTAGCGTAGCTAATGCAGTTCGTTTTTTTGAGCAACATTCCGTAACCCCGTTCCAATCAAATAGCAAACATAACATCAAAGTTGTCAATGTTACCTTTTGGAGAACGACCGGTTTGTTTAGTTTATTTTATTACGTAAAATTGCCAAGCGAAAACTACGCATTGGGCAGTTGTGCTGCTAAACATGGACGTTGGGTATGGTAAGGTTTACATGATTGGGATATCGTCGTACCTGCATCGGATCCAGCCCACCAAAATTCCAAGTTAGCAACTAAGCCACTTTGGCTGTTACATAATTTTCAGCAAGTCACTTCGGCTTTTACCTAATGATCTCGGCGAGGCTCACAGCTAAGCAAATCAGCCAAGCCGTAAAAGTCAAAATTTCAGCTTTAAATTTAGCTGTTAGTTGGATCGGTTGCGTGGACGACGATATGTACTTTCATTTAGCAAGACACATAATATGTCGCTCTTTTGGTTGTCAAGTCCTTATCTTCGTATTTAAAAACGGATGCATGGAAATAACAAAACTCAATATTTAAAGTTTAGTTCTTTTTATCAATTTCTATTTCATTGCATTTTTTGGTTAACATATGAAATTAATTAGTTAATTAAAACTAATAAATAATGTTTTGTATAAATAAGTTTTAATATTTATCATAGTTTTCAATTTATGTTCACAGTTTACTGAGTAGACGCTCTACATATCTGTATCTGAATAGTTGTTCTATGAACAGCATTTCAATTTATGTTGGTTTTAGTGTTATACGGATTGGATTTGACTAGTAAATTTATGTCCTTAAAATAATTAGGTAGGTATATGAATTTTTAATTTGGGTAAGAGAAGCATATGTATATTATTACAATATTCTTCATTTAATTGGGTGACGTTTTAATTTGTGAATGTATTAATTATTTACATCTAGTTGGGATTTTAATATAGGAATGAAAGATTTTATAATATCTTGTGCGCCTAGTGTTTGTATTATTGAGATTATTGCTGACTAATGTAAAATTAGTTACAACTAATTATAGAGGGCCCAACAATAATTGCACTATTACTTGTTGTTATCTAGAGGTAAAGCCTAGGTCGTTATAGCAACGTCAGGATAAACTTTTGGTGCACGAGGTTTCTTTTGTGGCGAAACTGAAAAACGTGGTAGCTTATTTCTGCACGTGTTTGCTATCCCGTTAGTCGATTGTTTGTGATTGAGAAAAGTGAATGCAAAAATGAAGGAATTAAAACAATATTTTTCTCGCTATTTTCTATAACATTTCGGTGAAAGAAAACTACATTTTTGCAGAACAAAAAACCAAATCCAAAATTGATAATTGGCAATATTCACAATTTACATTTGCAAAAAGAATATAATATTTGATGTTGTCAAATACACAATATTTAGCAGGCTGGCATTAGACATGGAGAAAAAATGACTCCCCACATAATACTCGATTTCTTTCAAAGACCTTAAAACTTTCATTTGTATTTTCAGTTCCCTTTTCACCAAGAAACTTGTCTTAGCTCCTAACACATCTCGAATCTTACTTTTCCAGAACTTTTTAAAGTCATGTGACCTCTCACTGACATTAGCCATGCACTTCCATCCCAAAGGATATCGCAAGTTAAAGTACTCCAAATTAGCCCAAAATAGAAATGTCGATTCTAAAGTCAAATATTCTAGTAGCCTCATTAAACCGTACAAACACAAGGAGACTTGTAATAAGTTCATCAGAATCAGGAAAAATGTCATAAACCCAAAGCAATCCGAAATATGACCAGTTAAAAGCTGCAATTCTCTGTACTTCTTTGCAACATTAGAAAAATTGGAGTAGTTGCCATTGTATAACTCTTTGGTCGATGACAGCGATTTAAGGGTTTCCACAACAGTACTGCATGCCAAATGGACCATCATGTCTGGAATCACAATATGTCCGTAAATTAAAAACATGCCATAAATTTCATGGATCGATAGCATTGAAATTTTCCAGGGATCATCTTTCCACCGAGCAACTTGTTCATTGGGTCGCTTGACGTAGGAGTACAGGTACGAGTAAAAGTTGGGCTGGCTGAAGTAATGTTGAATTTGACCGTTGATGGAACTAACCCACATGAAAAAGTAAATCGCAAATACCATTTTACAAGATGATGCATATCGTCTGGCGGCACCTGGCAAAGTTTCAGAAAAAAGTTTTAAAAAAAATTACATAATCTGACCATCAACATGATATACGATACAATAATATATTGCATATTATGTTTTATTTCACCAAAACTGAATTGCTGAAACTTCAAAACCTGCTGGAGAGTGTAAATGCGTTCCTTTCTTTTGAGAATGGAATTTAACAAATTTCCAAACACACCCATGGAGTATCCTGTAAACCAACAGGGCTACCAAGTACATAACGTGATCCTCATAAATGTAAAAACATCGGAAAACTTGGAGAATATGGTAGCAGACATAGTATACAGAGAGCACAGCGTTTATTTGGTAGCGGTGGTAAAGCCATCCGTCATTTAGCAGTGTTATTTTGTTCGTGTGGCAATTGTAATTCAGCTGCAAATGTCCACTAAATTTCCAAAATTTGAAGAAAAAATTCAAAACTTTTCGCACAGATGCCATACTTGATGAGTCGATGCATGTTTTTTTAATTAAATAAATTATACTGCACTAAATGTAAGAGCTTTTTATATTAAACCCAGAAACGCTAAAGAGCAACTAAATGTTTTTTTTTGTCTTGTGAAGTAAACGTGTTTTCGCCTTAATACTTATCAACAGTTTTTTGCAAGAAATGTGATAGTGGAGCTATATCAAAGAACAAACCTCTTTCCGAAAGTTACAAAAAGAAAAAGAGATCGAACATGAACAAAAAAATTGTCATGTCAACTTGACTTCATGGCAGACTGCCATTATCACTTAAGTTAACGATATTAATCGAATTAATTATTAATAACAACGATTAAGCTCTATATTAGGAACCGGTTTCAGCGGAGCTTACTCATGTCGTGTTGCATGTCGTCAGTACGTATAAGAATTTTCTCGAATGTTTAAATTGTGTTTACGGGAACCCACAATACAGAACATTAGCGCGGGCGAGTTAAAAAACAAGTTCAAACGGTTCCCCTGTGGCAGATAACTTTCTTAATATACCATTCGCTATCAAGTGATATATCAATCAAGGGTCCAAATGAGTAACTCGATTCGCTAGAGTACATTTAACATTAGCCCAAAACAATGTTTATTCTGTGATGAAAACAACGAAAACGTGAACACTTTTTCTATCAAAATGCATTACTAAGTTCGACTTGCATAGTTTACTAAGAACATCATAATAACATCATATATTTTAACATTTAATAACTTCTAGCAAATATTTAACAAATATTTGCTAGAAGCACCCGGCTTTTCTTTACAGCGTTACAAGGTTTTAGTTTTTTTTAGATTTCATTCGCGATATAAAATACCATATTACACGCTTACAAACGTTTAATGGTTGAACCTACGAATCAAATTTGACATGATACAATAGTTGTTATTTATACGGTTGTTAGTAAATAAGAAATAATGCGCCATGTCCAATTCTGGTTGCATATTAGAAACACAAAAATTACTAAAGTATTATATTATAACATTACATAAATTTTATTACGTCNTTAGTAAATAAGAAATAATGCGCCATGTCCAATTCTGGTTGCATATTAGAAACACAAAAATTACTAAAGTATTATATTATAACATTACATAAATTTTATTACGTCGACCAGAAGAGGGATACATAAAACAAATCCTTGACCATGAAAGCTAATGATTTAATCAATTAACAGTACATCAGCATAAGAGAATAGATTACGTTCTTTAACACAGCTATTTAACATGCACACTCCGCATGACGTGTCTCTGAAGCACCACATATTCCCAAAATTAGTATGGGAACAGACGAGACAGCTCGGTCAAGGAAAATACAAAAGTAGACAGTCTCTTGAAGTAAAAAATGTATAAATTTCCTAAATGGCTGTCATACGTAGGTCAATTAAAAGTGGTCAATAAATAAATTATATTAGCTTTTAGGATGAGACAAGACTGCTTTCCTAAATGAACAGAATTACCAACAACTACAACTGGATTCGAAAAGCTGACTACAAGTACACCAAGAATACTATATTACTTCGCATGTTGCCCATACATAAATCAAAATCCTTATGCATAATTAATACGATGACATGCTAATTTCGGATGACAAATTTTGTGACACAACCACAAAAGCAACTCAATCATGTTCGTATTATATTCCCATTATTAAGCCTGCATTTATATTTTTACTGTCATTGAATTTAGGGAATTGAGCTGCTTGCCTTAGCAACGACGGGTGACATAATAAACCATTTAACCTCATCAATTCACATGCTGTATTAATATTAGTTAAGTTTGCCGTTTGTTCTTTTCAAAACCTTTACCCTGGGATAGTTACCAATCTAAGCATAAAACGAACGGGCGTGATGTATGCTTGTATGTTGTGGAACTTACCTAAACTTCAGTGACGCAAATGTGTTTAATTTTAAATATTAACCCGCAAGAAAAGAACAAGATTGAATCACATGTTCACGAATTTTACCATGTGAAGCAGCATAGCTAATAAAGTTTGTCTTCATTTGTTTTATTACGAAAAATTGCCAAGCGAAAACTAAGTAAAAGTCAATCTTTTGACAAAACGGCAGTAATTCCTCCTCACTGACGCGACGCTATGAAAATATCAAGTATGAAAACTAACAGGTGTATCAAATCATTCTTTTAATATATACCACTGTTGTGACTTTTCTTCATGGTTTTTGAATGTTTCGCGACGTAAATGAAAGAAAACCAGGTACACATATTTTGGTCGTTTGTTTCACATTATGCAAATAACGTAACACATTCCCAAACATTTTTTAATTTTTAAGCATAATATTTACCTAACTCTTACTCGTAGAACATTTCTAAATGGGCATTATTAATTGCGCAAAACCTTTTTTTTTAAACTGCAGTATATATATTTTTACCTATTATCTGTTAAAAATTGGTTTACTTAAAGTAAGTAGGTACTATAATTAATTGATTAAGCTTATGAGTAAATAAATTAGACAATACATAATAAACTAGTTACACATACCACATTTCTTCTTTTTATCGTTTATTAAGCGTAACAACTAGCTTGAAAGTCCATTTGAGAACACTCTGAATATACGTGAACTGAGTCATTCTTTCTAATACCAACCTGTTTCCACATCTAAGTAGGATTAATCTACTGGACTTTACAAATTTTTTCATCAGTTTTCTTTCCAAGCTTTTTCCCCAGTCGCATCGTCTCCATGAATTTATTGTTTTGTTTCCACGAATGTACAAATATTTACCCAGTTGAAGCATAAAAGTCCACATGATAATAGCAGCTATAGTATGTGTTAACAATAACAACTTACTAAAAGTGTGTATCCGAGTCCAATATTTAACAAGCAATGACATGTTTAATACGGGAAAGAATATGAACATGCCATGACATACGTATAACACTGGGGAAATATAACACAAATTGTTTTCCATCAAAATTTGAAAGGACCTATACACAAGTCTCAGCG
>JAHZNC010003223.1:0-24032 GCA_027744095.1 Zhuqinia jingwanae
CTTCAGAGTGTGTACCATTGAGCGTGGCTACCGTTAGTGCTTGTGGAATGTTTAAGGAAAGTTCAACAGCAGACTTGGCCAACAACAAGGGAGTAAGTCAAGCAAATAACAAGAACGGAGTTGGTGAGAACGGTTTATCATCCGACCAAGTAGTTGTTGTAACACTTCAAACCAGGCCAGGGAACTTTCTCTTTGAAGCAATGGTCCATTTCAATAAATCAGCCCCAAACTTTGGAAGAGTGCTCAAATTGCAGCGTATGAACAAGAGAACCACCAGTACAGCTTGTTTAGTTAAAAAGGATCCATGGATGGAGTTATTATGCTACTGTGATAATGATAGTTCAATAGTCAATAATGCAATTGTGCCCGGTAATATTGCACCATAATAAATTTTGTCTCCTTAAAAACATGAATCGTTTATTCTCCACAAAATTAGAATTATTCATTTTGTTGTCTTGTCAGTACAATTACATTTGGTGAGTGGGAAATTAAGTTGTTCGTTGTACTTACTCCGAATAATATGACCTTTGTTTCACAACAAAAATAATTCCACAAAGTCGTTTCATATAGCTTTTATTATTGTGACGTGACGTGTCAGTTATAATATAAATCTTTTATTTTTCTCTGATTCTGATTTCAATGTGATATTCTTAAATACAAATGTATAATAACAACCGATTAAATATAATAATATATTCAGTTATATCCTATTTTGTGCTGTGTGGTTTTTACTTCATTTTTTTTACTGTCATGTCTTAAATTGGAGAACTTTCTTTTTGTTTAAAATTCATTCATACATTTTGTCAACACGCATTATTTTAATTATCTCCATCAAGAACTAACGGTAAAAATGAATAGTATTTTCCCATTTGTACATGTATAATATATTCAAATACTCAATTTTATACATTCATGCATACTACTACACACTTTTCATACCAAATAACTAACTAAACTAATAATAATAATTTTGTCATATATCTCTCATTATTAAAGTTATTTTTTACAATCGTTATCGACATAATATTTATGTGTTGTAAGTGATATATTATTTTAATCGATAAAATGATGTCGCTTTTACTGTCATTCATTATAATCATGTATGTTAAATTTATGTGTAGGTATATTTACATTGCTCATGAAAATTATTGAATTTTTTTTTCAAAGTGACGTACCGGAAATGTTCAAAATAAAACGTGGAATGGAATAAATTTCATCCGTCATTTACTTACGACTCTTTTTTTTTGCTATTATTTTTTTTTACCACACACATGTAATTATGCATATAGTTATTTAGTTAACTCTACAATTTTCACTTTTTTTGTTACAAATTGTTAGAATTTATTTATGAGTCATTATTATCGCTGCACGAAATATTTTTTTACTCTCATTTTGGTTGAATCTCTTTTTCTTTCAGACGTCGTGTTTTTTATTTTATTAGTTTTACTATCCAAAGTTGTCTACCTATTTTTTTTGTACGTGAGTACATAATATACACAACATACAAATCTCTACACATTTTATGGCAAGCAAAAGTTTTTTGCCTTTCTATACAGATTATAATAGCACGAAAGTTTGAAGTTAGTTTATAAACATCGATATATTATTACCTTTTTTTATATGTATTCGATCAAAATATAACCACATCTGCATGAATAATGTACACTATGTTTTTCGTATTAATATAGCAAAAGTTACATCATCCAGTGTCTCTAGGTATTTACTCTAGCCAATCGGTAGCCATTCATCGACAATAAAAAAGGCATGATATACAATAAATTGCTCTACACATCAAATTACAAAGTTAGCATTTTTATATATTATTATCCTTGGTTCACTGAATTACCATCTTAGTTCATATGGACCGTATTATATTATAGCACACGTATCAAATGAATTTGACTACACGTTCTTCCAAATTAAAGTAGTTTACATTTCGCATATATTTTATACCAAATATTTTTTTTACTTTGCACAATAAAGTTACAGCTTTCCAGCATACATCATTATTATATATGATCATCATGAGATATATATATTGCAAAAAGTGATTATATAGTTCATAGTTATTAAATAATATATAGAGTTACTATTATATGTAGTTGAATAAATAAATCTTCACTTTTTACAGCCACACAACCAATTATATTATAGCACACGTATCAAATGAATTTGACTACACGTTCTTCCAAATTAAAGTAGTTTACATTTCGCATATATTTTATACCAAATATTTTTTTTTACTTTGCACAATAAAGTTACAGCTTTCCAGCATTCATCATTATTATATATGATCATCATGAGATACATACAATATATATATTGCCAAAAGTGATTATATAGTTCATTGTTATTAAATAATATATAGAGTTACTATTATATGTAGTTGAATAAATAAATCTTCACTTTACAGCCACACAACCATGTTGGGTTTGGTCATGCCACCGATTTGGCAATTTACAGTGTGACTCCTTCCATTAACAACGTACACAGCATCACTTGACGGTGTCACCAAGTACTTGCCAAAAACGTCCTCAGAGGCAATTGGACGCTGGGCCCGTTCCCAGGATGGATTTTGTAGGGCTCGACCGACCCCTGGCACCAACTCCACATTGCCTGTATATGAATTATACGCGATATCAAATATAGAGGAGAAAGTTTTAAGCACATGATATAGATATAAGTAGTAATGTGTTTACTACTAGCAAAAGACATAATGGGAAAGCGGAAGCCATCAGAGTAAATCATATTTAGAACTAAAAGCAAGGAGTAAATTGCTCATTTTTTAAAAGCCGGGAAGAGCGGAAAACTGCGTATATATGTGTGCTGTAATTCATCATTGAGAGAGAGGGAGAGATAAAGAGTGAAACAAACCTGAGTGCAAGTCAAAGAAAAGTACGTCTTCTTTATCGACGGCTGTTGCGTACAGGTCATAACTATGAAAGCGCTGGGACGGGAAAAATGCTACATCACTTATGTTTAATGATGTGTTTACATCAAATGCAATCCGCAGACCATTTGCTGTAACGAAAAGAAAGAAAGAAAGAAATGTAATCCATGTAGAAAAAAAAATTATTATATATCCTGTCGTCTTCGAATGCTAGAAATCCAATACAAACCGGAAATGTCTCTCACGTTTTCACAATCACACATTCAGTGATTCAATACAATATACACATAGGTATATACATGTATATTATAATGTCCAATAAAAACAAGGCAGCGTACGTTACATTTAAATAGTTTTGTATAAAATCTATGTTTATACTCAAATAAAAAGGTTTGACCCGAAATCCCACAAAAGCATAATACTATCGTATTTATTTGGGAGTTTGGGAGTAAATGTGTGTATGGCATGATGAATAATTTCATCTTTTTCCGTGGTGCAAAATAATCACAGGTATGTGTTTAATGTGTGAATGTGAAAAAACGGTTTTGAGGCATGTTATAAGGCTGTTACACCTGGAACAAGATTATAATGATTATGTTGTAACGAAAAGGTTGGTCTCATACCTTCTACATGTTGTAGGAGCAGTGTGGTGCCACCGGAATGATCATGACGATTCTGAGCCATGGTTACCAGTTTCCGGCTGTCTGGGCTCATAAAGGAGGCTCCATTCAGATCAGCCTTGTAGGCGATAATGGCATCGGAAATGGAATCCAGCACAAGCTGTCCAGTGGGCTGATGCAAAACTGGTTCTTTGCATTCCAGAATAATAAAGCCATCTGTGACAAAAAAATAAGATCTTTTTTTAGAGAGAGAGAAAAACTACATTACACTCTTTTACACAAAATGTATATTCCTTCTCTGAATGCCTAATACACTTTTTTTGCATATTATGTATCTCCGATGATATGGGTTTTATAGAGTTTCGGTTTCCTTTTTCATATTTACTACACGCCTACACACACATATACCACATATACATATTATTAATATTTTTTCCTTCATTTTTGACTACTCACTAAAAGGCACGAATCACATCTGCACGCTATATGTTTTTTTTTATACAAACGTTTTCATATGCTTTCTTCCGAATATGGTATATACCTACGCACCATAATGTTATGTAGCAAATGGATGACAGAAACGAAGCTAGAATTTTTGCATAAGGAATATTATTTTGCACGTTCTTTTGGATACATGGATAGCTCATCATTATCATCTTGGTGTTATTTTGTACATGTCTTGAATAAAAATGGAGAAAGGGCCAAAAGGGGAAGAATTTTTTTTAAACATGAGAAGTTCTCATTGAGAACGACAACAGGAAATGAAGTACATATTTCAGTAAAAAATGTTTTCAACTGTAATTCACAAGGACAGGTTTATCTATGATATGATGATGTTGCGTTGTAACGTGATATTCTAACGAATAATTGATAATGATGGTGTAAGGATTCCTCGGAATCTTTTACTGCATAACCACTATACTCTATACTCGGAAAAATGAAAAACACTTTTGTGAAATTGTGTCAAATGATGTGAGATAATAGTCTGTTTTCAAAGAAAAGAGACAAGCAACAACAAAATAAAAAGTTCAATTTTGGTGTCTTACACAAGGCCGCGAAATGAAGTTGCTCAGGTAAACAGTTATACGACGTGAGATCGATGGACTTGGTATAACGAAGCGTCCTCAAGTCCATTTTGTACAGTCCCCTTGTATTTTTATGAGAAATGTAGGCATGCCAAAAGGATGCTGACGAAGAGGATGAGGCTGATGATGATGATGATGCTGATGATGCTGAAGACGAGGACGATGACGTAGAAGTAGAGATGAATGGAGAGTGAGCTGGTGGCAGAAAAACGTTTTGAACGAGGTCCGCCTCAAGTGAGACCAACGGCTTTGGTCTCACAGCACGATGCTTCTTCTTCTCTTTTGCACCACGAATGACCTGGAGTGTTTTCGACGTGTACGGCTCTTCCTCCCTCCAGCATTCAATCCAAACTTGATCCACTTGAGGAACATAATGAAGCTCCACTGGAAGCCTGTCCGTTGATACGACGTCAACAACGACCATTTGTGAAATGGAGATAATCAGCACTCGACTCAATTTTGGCTGGGATGCATACACATATACGGACGACACTCGGATGGCACGGCCCCATTCACACGATGAAGGACTTGACGAGCCACAGATGTAATCTCTCTGAAAGCATGTATATCATAAAATAAATGTGTGACAAGCTCTCCCACAGAATATTTATGGCTTTACCCCCTTTTTTCTTTTATTTTGTTGGGTTTTCACAGAATAGAAAAAAATGTTTCTCATGTTCACTTTCCCAGAAAATATAAACTTGTTTTACAGTGTACTAATATATGTACATATTTTTATTCCATTTCTTGTTCTAGTTTCCTTTTCAAATTGCATATTAAATATTTATGGAAACTTTCCTCAAACCTTATCCCTTTTTTCTTTGCCACAAAAATGCAACTTTGTCATTTTACATGAGCAAAAGCAATAACGCAAGTAAATGTATAAAAAAAATTACATATGGAAATGTATGCTAAAATTTTCGCATGATTTGAAACCCCATTTTTTAAACAGGAAAATCGAATGAGTATAACACTTTCCCAGAAAATATGAACTTGTTTTACAGTGTACTAATATATGTACATATTTTTATTCCATTTCTTGTTCTAGTTTCCTTTTCAAATTGCATATTAAATATTTATGGAAACTTTCCCCAAACCTTACTCCTTTTTTTCTTTGCCACAAAAATACAACTTTGTCATTTTACATGAGCAAAAGCAATAACGCAAGTAAATGTATAAAAAAATTACTTATGGAAATATATGCTAAAATTTTCGCATGATTTGAAACCCCATTTTTTAAACAGGAAAATCGAATGAGTATAATCAAGATTTTTTTTTACCTGTGTCCCCGGAATAATATCTGTGCCAAGAATTTGATGCTGAAGTCGACAGTTTTCAGGATCATAAGTTGAGATGCCTCTATCGTGAAATACGAGGAATTGGGATTCGTTCATTTGGGCTGCATAAAGAAATAGACAAGATCTATGAGTTGAAATCTAATTTGAGATTCAAAATGAGGTTGACTACTTTATTAGTTCCTACTACTATTTCACCCTTGATACCAAAATCATCTGAATGAGATATATACATACATCACTACATATAATAATAACATAAAATACTGGAAGCGATATATATATATATATTAATGCTAGACAATTCTGGAAATGGCTCTACTTTCCATTCAATACCAAAGCCTATAACGACTGATGACATTGATGAAAAGCTTTGACCAAATATCGCATCAGGTCAATAGCAAAGACAATGATAATAACTCCATATAAGACAACAGCGTAAAGTAGTATAAGCGCATGGTTATATATATAGGAGTCTAATAAAGAAGCATTGAGGACATGGTCTTGTAAGAAGTAAAATAAAAGAAAATTACTACGATCACTTAAGTCTATAGCATGCTATCAGAGTTCACAACATTTTCATCCAGCTAGCAATTTTCTTACCGGGAGGTAACGCTTGCTCATCGATGACAACCAAAGAAGAGATGTCAATTCGTTTTCCAGCTTCATTTTGAGCCTGACATGTGTAAGCCGCCGTATCGGAGAAATTTATATCTTTCACTTTCAGAATAATCCCATCTCCTGTTATTGTGTACTTATTCTTTGACGGAATCACCAGATTGTCATTTTTCAACCACCGGACAGCAGGCAATGGCTCACCGTGAGCCCTACATTCCATCGATACATCCTGCCCTGGACGCTCCCATTTTATGTGTGGACGTACTTTCACTTCGGGAGCCACTATAGTATATAAATTTACAAAGGGGATAAAAAAAAGAAGAAGCAGAAATGCATAAAAAAAATGTTATATACATATTTCCTCCTATAAGTATACAGAAATCGTGTACATGTAATACAAACATTACAATTCCCTTTACTGCAAGATACAAACCCAATTTATTTTCTTTTTCTTTATTTCCTCTTTTGTATTCCCAATGAAAAGAATGCATGTATGTATTTATGTACCATGATCACAAGTTCGTTTGGATGAGTATTATTTGCTCCAATGATTTATCCATGAAAGGATCATAACCAGTTCTGCCCATTTCATTCATTTTCAGAGTTCTTTCCATCCGTAAGCCATACATATACAACATGGGAATATTATCATATCATCGTTTTTGTGTGTGTGGAAGAAAATGCTTTGGTTATGCTGCCATGCTCTTCAAAAGATGGCACTACATGCCCATTCTACCATACATTCACCAACCACATCACTACTAATTCTTATTATGATATGCTCGTACACATGAAGGACTTTTTTTATTTTCTCCGATTTTATGCATACTACACACACACACACACACACTTTTTCTCTTGTAAAAAACATTTGGTCAGATTAACGAGCCGAGCACCATCAACATCAACACAAGAAAAAAATACTCATGTTTGTACTCAGGAAGGGTGCAAGATTTATCTTGTAATCATCCTTCTGTCAGCTCATAATTGAACAACTTTGCTAACAAAATGTTCGCCCTTCACTGATTTTCCCTACAGCTTTCTTGCCTTTTCACCACCACCATTATACTTACATTTCTACTTTCTGTAAAACTAAATGCTGTGTATACCAGTAGTATATATAGCTGTAATAATAACAATGTATAGAAGCACACAAAAAAGGAACATAGGAAATCACTGTAGTATTATTTGTTTGTATGTAATGTGAATGTGTGTGTGTGTGTGTGTGGTCTTGCGAGCGTAAAAAAAGTAAACCCTTCCTAAAATTGTTGTATTTTACTCTAGAGGAAACTTTACGAGAAAGCACAGAGATGCTATTTGATTTGGAGCAACTAACGAGAAAGAAGATATGCGATGATGATGTAAACCTGACTAGCTACAGCAGAGATTATACTCATAATTATCATTATAAGAACACGACTTATATGAACATATAGGTTATACCGTACATGGGAGAATAATAATAATAATAAAAAGAAGGATTTTTCGTGCATATTACTCTGCCTTAAAAGAGCAGGTCACACAGGTTGGCTCGCAATGTATATGTATAGTCAAGTATAGACTATTAAAAGATCGCTGGATGATGATGTTCGTCGTCATCATCACCGTCACCATGATCGTAAAAAACCTTCCTTGTGTAAATGCATACCTACATACATACCTATGCATGTAGAAACATACAAAATACATGCATACATACCTACACATTGTAAAGTTTAGGGGTCATTATCATTGCCATTAGCATTATCGCCACCATAATCACCAGCTCATTATCAGTTTACACGGCTACAACAGGGTATTTTGACAACTTGAATCCTTTTTTATCATGGTACATGAGTGTGTGTATGCAAGTAGTAGGGTGGATGGTGGTGGTGTGTTTGTGTTGTTAAAGGAAATGGTGGTGAAAACCAGAGATTGCATTTATATATGTAGATATAGATTATGTCAGAATGCACGTGGGTATTTTGTTATGGAAAGAGTTGGAAGCTGGTGAAGTGAATGGGAATTGATGAGATTTATACTGTTTCATTATACGGGAAACTCATTATGATTCATTCTTCTTATTATTATCATACAAAATATAAAATAAAGTAACAACTTACTCTGCACAGCGAGAACGTATGGTTGAATCACTTTCTCAGTCCCCCTGTCATCATGGCAGGAGTAATTGCCACCATGGATTAATTCCACTCTATTGATGAGCAACGTCCCATCCTTGTGTATTTGGAATTGCTCACCCAAGTTGATCAACTTTGACACATCAACGCCATAACGGTACCACTGAGTCTTTGGTGGAGTGAAAGTGGATTTTCTTGAATATCTATCCCCGTTACCATCATTATCATCTCGAGAAGCTCTATCAGATCCTTGATTGTAGTCCAAATCATCCTCCTTTTCATTTCCTGTTCGATCATCATCATCATCATCATCAGTAGCAACTTTACCCTCACCGGTAAAAACATCATTATCATCGTCATCATCACCATCATCATCATTATTGCTAGAACCAGCAGCAGAAGCAGCAACAGCACCATTCCCAATTGGTATCCTTTTTCTTCTCTGTCCCGTCACTGTTGAAACGGATCCTGCTCCAACGCTACATTTTATTTCCAACATTTCTCCAACTCGAGCCGTGAGATGGATAGGAGAGCGAGGTTTTCCAACACCAAGGATCGACATGCCTACACACATGGGTACGTATAAATGTATACAAGAAAAAGTTTTTCATCAAAGGAGGAAAATGGAAAGAGGAAAGTCATGTTGCCAGCTTTTGCATGGCGTGACTTTGATGATAAATATTGTGTTGAAGATTAAATTTTCTGATTTTTTTAGAATGAAAATCAGTGCAATTTTAACAGTTATAACTTTTATATAAAAAATAGTCAACTCAATATATCTAAAAAATGTTGATACACATTCAAAAATATTTTTTTTTCTTCTTCTTCACGCTACAAAGAATTTTATGCCAGCAGGCTGGCTGGTTGCGATGTTGTGAATGTAAAGAGAGAAAAAGTTTTATCATATTAACTCACTGTAGAGCTTGCTAGTGACTTTGATGATAAATATTGTGTTGAAGATTAAATTTTCTGATTTTTTTAGAATGAAAATCAGTGCAATTTTAACAGTTATAACTTTTATATAAAAAAAATTCAAGTCAATATATCAAAAAATGTTGATATACATTCAAAAATACATTTTTTTTCTTTCTTCTTCTTTACGCTACAAAGAATTTTATGCCAGCAGGCTGGCTGGTTGTGATGTTGTGAATGTAAAGAGAGAAAAAGTTTTATCATATTAACTCACTGTAGAGCTTGCTAAAAGCTGCATAGAACTCGTTTGGGCTTATGAGACTGTCGTGATCCATGTCATCAAAGCGGAGAAAGTCTACAAGGTGACAATGGATGGTAGCTGGCCGCTCGATTTTCTGCTCCATTCCAACCTAATTTTTTGTACAGAAAAAAAAGAAGAAAATAATAAAAAATCGTATAGGATATGGAAGATGAGTGAGGGTGATGTACATATACAATGGTATGCATATAATAGTGGTTCCAAGGGAGACTGCACGTTTTTGTAGTCGTTTAGTTTGAAAGCATGTTCCCTTATGTGACCCCAGATGATTGTGGGATAATCTTGTGGCAAGTGTAGTAGTGTCACCACCGCCACGGGAAAAAAATGGAAAAGGAATGTCGTTTCAAACAAAACATTGTATATATTGGTACCTCCCCTACATGCATTACAAGAAAATTATGTAGTATTTTTTTCTATAAAAGAACAAAGAATAGAGAGAGAGATCTGCGACTTTTCTTTACCTTCTGGAGTTCCGCATAATCCAGTTTCCCATTATTATTCTGGTCAAAATGTGCAAACATGAGGCTGAGCAAGTATTCCTTCTCAAATGTGGATTCATCACTGCGCTGCCGCCCAAAAGCGGCATTATGCCTTGCGTTATCCACAACTTCATCGCTGTCATCTTCCAAGTCGTTGTCATCTGCATCAGTCTGCTGCTGCTGTTGCTGCTCTACATCCTCGTTGTCATCAACATCATCAAGATTATTGTCGTCTTCATCATTGTCATTTTTTCTGCTGCTCCTACGGATACCTCGTCTGCGATTACTTGGTGAATGCTTCCCGTGCTTCTTGTTCCCTCCATTTGACTTTTTCTTTTTGAACCGACTGTCTCCAATCAAATGTTGATGATTGTAAATCAACAAGGCATCCTACATAATAATATAGAGGGGAAAAAGGTGAATCAAAAAATATATTCCTTTTTTAAACATTCCTTCTACAATGGATATATATGTATTTTGCTTCTTTTTGAGAGAAAAAAAGTAGGTAGCAATTTACATTCATTTCATATTCTGATGGAATGCTACGCAGAAGAAAATAAAACTAGGACTTTTCTAATGCCATTCCGAATTGAATGCCGAGTAAAAGAAGATGACGGAGCAACACAGAAAATTTTATACAATACAAAATTGACTGCTACGGATGAAATAAATTACAAGTAATATTTGTATTATCTAATAATAACAATAATATTTTCTCGTTTTTAGTGGGTCACACATGTAAACATATAGTCCATGACAAGTTCTCAAGTTTAGTGCTTCTTCTTTGAAGAATTTGAAATTTTTCCATCCAGATGCAGACGCAATAAAATACCAGGGCTAAAATAACATTTGTACAAACAAAATCATAATAATAATATTTATGTAAAATAGCACGAGTGTAGTTGAGGACAATATTTACATGAAATGTTATAATCGTAAAATGGGATCTTCTCCACTACTTGATTCTTCAAGACGATTTTGGCTCACGTCAAACATCCATAAATATGCATACATAAAATGTGTAGGAATGCAAGATGAGGCTTTTCACAATAAACTTTTCATCGTTGAAAATGTCAGCTTTCTGAAATGACTTTTTGAAGTACACACGACAAAAATTTGCATATCTTAAAACATGGTGTACATTGAACATGTACATTTCTTTCTCTCTCTCTCTCTCTCTTGAAAAATTGATGAATATTTATGTAACATGGTCCACTTTGTACAACAACATTATTAACCTAAAATATTGTTCGTGTTGCTGTTATTTTGCAAAAAAATAATACTTTAAATAATCCTATTTCAAGTCAACAAGAACTAGGCAACTTTATCAGAGCAATAATTGTATTTTATGATACTATCATTTGATACGTATGACTGTTATCAGGCATGTGCACACATGGCACTCGCACACAACAACCAATGTCATCCTATTTTGTTACGTGCAGTTACTTTTCAGGACTATGTGCCATAAGTGACACATGGTGATCTACCGTGAGGACAAAATGAGTTTGACTTTTTTGTGCTGTCAGCATTCTTTACTCTCTGCTCTCGGGCAAGGGTACACAAAAGTCGCACTCTGTTCTCTCTATTAATACAAAGGGCTCCAACTTTTTGTTGAGGATTTACATGGTACAACACGTACATATTATTCTTTTTTTTGCAGAACGATACAAAACACAACAAAATTATATTTTTGTAGGAACCTGTACATACATACCTATGCATACACAGCAAAACAGAACAGGAAACAGAAAAGGGGGGAAAAGTTTTAAATTTTTGGTAAGAGAATAAAAAGAAAGGGATAAGAGGAGATATCTCTCTCTTATTCGTCGTTTTAGGTGATCGTACATTGCCCTATACACTATACATAAATATCTGTCCTCTTTTTTCTCTCTGTATCCAGTTACACATATTTCTTTTATATACAAGCCTGGAAAGCGAATAAGACGTATGAAGATTTATGGATGAAATTGGACTGTCGACTTCCCAGTCTAGTCATCCATGAAAAAACTTTTTCCTGAATTTCCTGACACTATTTCCCCAGAGTCCATACTAGCAGAAAGAGCGGACTACAACGTATATACGGTATATTTCGTTTTTTTTTACATAGAGGAGAACCAAAAGACCAGGGTGCAGAGAGTGAGGTTGTTCTGCATCTGCAAACTTTGGTTAAGAATTTTGTCGTTGCAGCTGGATTTTTGTTGGTTATGATTACATATATGAGCTATATATAAGAAAGGAGAGAAAGTGCTTCTCTTTTTGGCATGCATGTAAAGTGTAGCGGATACGCTCTGGCCGTGTAAAAGTACTACTTGCCCCTCTACAAGTTGTGCATTTTGATAATATTATCCACTACTACTACTTGTATCCTCGCAGCGGGGGACTCATAGTTTCAAGTTTTTGAAATGCGAAACAAGTGATAATAATAAAAGTGTACACCTAGAGCCTACGTATTACCATTATTATCATCATGGCATGAAAAGAAGAAGAAAAGTTGTGTGCATGGCTGTGTGTGTGTGTGTTTGCATAAAATATAAATTGAGATACGAGGGCTATGACGAGAAAAAATAGTCGTCTTATAAAGTAAAGTACATGTGCTTGAGCAACAACACATGCAAAACTATGTAGTAGTATATTATACCATGCTTTTCTAGCTTGAGGATGAGGGTACATCTCCGAGTGACAAAAAAAATTTAAACTTTATCCGCGCATTTCAAGTTTTTGAAATGCGAAACAAGTGATAATAATAAAAGTGTACACCTAGAGCCTACGTATTACCATTATTATCATCATGGCATGAAAAGAAGAAGAAAAGTTGTGTGTATGGCTGTGTGTGTGTGTTTGCATAAAATATAAATTGAGATACGAGGGCAATGACGAGAAAAAATAGTCG
Organism: Zhuqinia jingwanae; assembly: GCA_027744095.1. Classification (NCBI taxonomy): domain Eukaryota; kingdom Metazoa; phylum Arthropoda; class Collembola; order Entomobryomorpha; family Paronellidae; genus Zhuqinia; species Zhuqinia jingwanae. The sequence continues at coordinate 13,229 of JAHZNC010003223.1, forward strand.
TCTTATAAAGTAAAGTACATGTACTTGAGCAACAACACATGCAAAACTATGTAGTAGTATATTATACCATGCTTTTCTAGCTTGAGGATGAGGGTACATCTCCGAGTGACAAAAAAAATTTAAACTTTATTCGCGCTAGTAGCAGCACAAGAGTCACAAGAGAAGAGAGGATATATAAATGTTCTTGTTTGAAACGGAAGGGAAAAGCACAGAGCTAAAAAGAAAGACAAGCTGCAAGATGGATGAAATTGACTTTCTCTCCTCTCTCTCTCTCTCCTCGCCACTCACCATCAAACAAACTGCTACTTGCAAAAAAAAAGTGTACAAGAGACAACAAGGGCCACGTTGTGAAGGAAAAGTTGTACCAAAGTATAGTTATTGTAGTGCTGACAGCTGGCAGTTTTTACGACTACTTTTTGTTGTTGAGTGTGTGATATCGACTGATTTTTTTTTCAGAACGGGGACGAGCATCCCACTTGACTGACTGACTTACTTTCATTTTTCATTCAAAGGTACACGCTACGTACTTGTATGTATGTATGTAAGTAGTAACAAATGTACTTTATACAGCACACGTACACATCCAATTTACGCGGTACGTATTTCATGGGGAAGTTTAAAAAAAGTCTGGTCAAATGTTGAAAACTACCCAAAAATAAAAATGAAAAGCCCATAGTAGTATATAAAGTCAAGTGAGCGAATAGAGAATGAGGACAGCATAATGATGATGATGATGATGAACGTCTTGGTTGGCGGCTGGGTGCAGGAAACTCAAATATAGAATTTTTTCCCCTATTAAAATGGCAAAAAATGACATGGTTCAAGTAACCCAAAAAAAGGAAAGCCCAGAAGAAACGTGTGTATGTAATTGCACGAAAACATTTATTTAGGTATTTAGCAACAGCCGCATGGTATATTATGTACCGGGGCGGTGCTACTGCATGAATATATATACCTACTCGCTTTAAATTTATTGTTGTTTTTTATATTACCCTCTTGTTGTTGCCGAATTTTCTTTTTTGTATTTCAGTTGAAAAAAATGTATTAGTAATAATAAGGTTGTACTAAAACAGTTTAACCAGTTCTATAAGTACATAATTCAGCAACAAGATATGAAGGATTTGAATGGCAAATGAGAGAGAGAGAAGCTTTTTTTTTACAAGTTGTTAAGTTGCTTTAGTCATACATTCGGGTATAAATAAGCGTATGTATAGCCTCAGTTTTATTTGTTGCCAAACACGATGTGAACTGTATGAGTACTCTTACATATTGCAGTCACTTAAGTGGAGTGCACGTTTCGCAAAGGTGCTTGGGCCGACACGACGAAGAAAAGAGTTTTGGACAATTGGAGTATCAAGCATCTTGAAATTTTCCCAAACTGCTCAAGAAAATATCTCTATCAGAAAAGGAAAAGTGTATAAAAAAAGTAAAAGTGAGTGAGAGAGAGGGCAAGACAGCTTCTCTTTCGCTCCTTGACTCTTTGGACTCGAATAATAAAGTGTTGGTGGAAGTGGAAAGTAAACGGTCTGCTTGCAACCTCAATCCACTTAAATCCAATGAACCGACCCAATGTATGAATAAAAGTAAAGAAAAAAAATACCCTGACTGCTACTGCTACTGTATATTTCATTCAGAGGTTCTTTTCTCCGTGCCTTGTCGAGTTTAAAAAAAATTACTCTATATTTGCTCCATAAAATGTGGAGTCCGTGTATATGTACGCATTAGAAGGACACAATGAAGAGGAGAGAATAGTGTATATACACGAGCAATAATTGTACGTGCCTCCAAGCTAATAAACGGGAGAGTAGTCGGAGAATGAAGTAGTAGTAGTAGCAAGAGAGAGAGAGAGAGAAGAAAAAATCGGAGCTCGCGTACTTTTTCTCTCCTCACCACTGCTTTCCACACTACACTCTACATGCACTTTCCCTACAACTCTCACATAACAGAAAATAGAAATAATAAGGAAGCAGAAAAAATACGTTGCAATTATTCAAAGTCAGATCACGTACTTTTAATATTTCATATTCTTCACGCGAGCATAACGACGACCCCCGCCTTGCATTTGAGGAAAAAGTTTTTCCATCTCTGTCGTTACTGCCACTCCCGCCGCTAGCACTGCCGATTGTTCTTTCTGCCGAGGAATCCAACCCGCTCTGCTGATCATTCTGAATGGAGGAGGAAGAAAATGACTGTGAAAAGTAAGAGTCGTGTAAATCGCCAGTGTTTCTAGATGCACTTTTCTTATTTAAAAAATCCATTTTCCTAGCAGTAGCAGCAGCAATGTCCTTGTGCCAATGACTGCTTGACTTTTTCTGGTCGCGGGCCAGGTTGTTATGGGCTGAAGCTATCTGGGGACCACCACTGCTAGCATCGTTATTCCTGCCGTTAGATACTTTATCCCAGCGGCTTTCTTTTGGCTCTTGCTCCACTTCCCCTGCCGTTGTTGTCCTCATCATTTTCCTCTTTTTCTTTCTACTTTTTCTCATTTTTTTCTTGCTCTCTGTTTCTACTGCTTCTTCGTTGTTGTCGTCGTCATCATCATCTTCCTCATCCACTTTGTTGTTGTTATTGTTTCTGCTAATAATGCCAAAGCTATTTCTGCTGCTTCCTTTGATATTCGTTGGCATTTTTTCCGTTTCCATTCTGTTTACTATGCCACTGCCAATTCCTTCCTTATTCTTTCCTGACAAACGAGAGCTTAATGATAGCCATGATGCGTCTGGTTTATTCACTTTTCCTTTAGATGTTCCCAGATCTTCAAGCAACGTGGATTCAATGAAACGGTAGCCATCTAATTCACTATTATAGTCCTCGTCGTCATCATCTAAATCTTCGTCCTCGTCGTCTTCTAAATCTTCGTCTTCCTCCTCATCTTCACTCTCATTTTCATCCACTTGTTCACCCAACGCCTGCTCCTCATCATTGTACCGATTTTTAAAAGACACGGCTGGATCGGTATGGGAGCCTCTATTACGATTCACCGCGGCGGCTGCTGCAGCGTGAGCTCCACTTCCAAATCCTGAAACAAATCCACAAATGAGCCCAGTAAATAGATTGCTGCAATATATAATGAGCCATATATCTAGGTATATTGATGCTGGATATGTATTTGGTATCATTCTAAAACAAAATCTTCAATAGAATCAATCTTTCTTTTTGTACATTTTATATATTATTACAAACAAACGAAAATAGCATAGCATAAAGGAAAAGCATAAAAATATTTCTAGTAAAACACCCAGTATGTGACATCTCATGCTGTGATGGCATTCTGTAATCCTTTTGACTCAATCTTAGAAGAAAGGTGTCCGACTTTGTTTGCAACTAAGCCGACCTTTACAACATAGGCTACCAGCTTTACCAATTATTTTGCTGACGGTACACCATCATACGTAATCCATAAATAAAAATCTGAATGACGTGCAACTACGTTTAAATTTTTATATCCATGTGTTGGTCCAGAAAAGTTAGAAAGCAATTGCGCCTGAATATTATGTGTGTGGCTCAATAACAGATTTATAATTATTGTTACCAATAAATAGATGATTCATAACATAATAAACAAAATCTCTGACTTTAATGTTAGTATCTGTTATGGAGAAGCATTTTTACGGGAATTCTGATGGCTTTTCAAGGCTAAAATGCTAACATGGCGTTATATTATCTATATCGTCCCATTTTGTGCTGCGCCAAAAAAATAAAAGTGCAAAATATTGTGATATGAAATATTACGATTTTCCATTAAACAAAGCTGGATTTTGCGGAATTATATATTTTTGCAATAAATAGCAGACTGTAAGTAAACTGCATCTAACAAAAAATAATGCATTCACATAAATGTTATTATAGCTGTATATAATACCTACTTAGACTATAGCGCTGATAAAAATTGTGCATAAGTAGTAAATAAAGTTTTTTTTAAACACCGGCCACTGTTCTTTTGTCCCATTTTCTGTTTTTAGTTTGTTCTAGTTCACTTGTTCCGTTGAATAATAATCGCACTCGCCGAGGAATAGACATTATTTTTCCCAAGTACAAAGAAAAAAAAACATCATGATGAAGTGATCCTACTGAAAACAGGGTACTAGTAGTTAGGTAAAATCGAGAAGTAAAAATAAAACTACACAAAGAAGCACGTTGTCCGTATGCAGACGAGGACACGCTTTTCCCGAGTGAAAAGTATAATATTTGCTTTGCATACCGATAACGTAAAGGACTCATAGTAATTCACCATTTTTTTAATACTCACTAGACATACTACCATCCCCGAAGCGTCGCCCCCGCCGATCTAAAATATTATGCACATACCTAAATTTAAACATATACTATGTACCTTGTACAAATTTGCCCGAGTTTTATTTTTATTTTGAAGCCGGTGTTGTCTATGGAATATTGGTTTTCCTTGTACTTTTCACTGCTGGTTGACATGTTCTATTACAATTCCCATTCAATCTAATAATTCATATACTACTACTACACAGTTAATGTATATATAACGAGTGAGACGAGGATATTTATAGTACACTAGAAAGCATCAAAGCTTCCATATACATAAATGCTGCCCTTCTTGTGGGCTAAATCTGTTATTCCGCTTCAAGTTATTTGCACTTGTCATGATATGCATGTACGAGGAATCCGTACTTATCTACACTTTCCTCAACAACGGGGGAAAAATTGTGTTTTTTTTATTTGTTAGAATACTCCATGTTCCATGAAATTCGGACAGATATGGCCACTACTTGCTTTTTCCAATCGGTTTTTTCCCATGCAGCGTAGTACGAGCACGTAAAGTTTACGGGTGAAAGGAATGCAGCTGTACATTTCACGTAGAGAAGACAAGATACAATGTAGCTATATTAGTGGTGATAAGACACATCGTTTTTCTAAAACTCCTCTATTCTATTATTACATATATATTATTTTATAGGCAGATGGTCACACAAATAAGTGAATGGTTTGTAGGGAAAGTCAGAAAAGCAGGAGGTATATGTATATATATCGGTCGAGTATTTTTGGAAGAAAAAAAAGTTTTCTCCAAAAAAGTTTTTTTCTCTTCTCCGTTATCAGTGTCTATTTATTTGATGAAAAAGGTGATGGCGAACATTACGGGTGGCTAAACCCATAAAAATCTTTTTTTCTTCCTTCTTGTCTTTCTTTTCCTCTATTTTTTTCTGCACAGCAGATATTATATGCTTGCGTGAGTGTCTATGTGTGTGTGTACTGTTTTTCGTTTCAACGATTCCCATACTTTTTGTGTGATACGAAGGAAGAAAGAAGAAGAGAGAAAAATAAGACGCTTTTTTATGCTCTCTTGGCTTTTTATTGCAAATGAAAGCACTCATCAACAGTTTGTACTACTTGTTTTGGAGAAAATGTGGACGATGGTGGACGTACAATATATATATCTAGAATAATATGTAACAATGTTTGTCTTTCGCTATCTTTCCCAAGTTTTGAGAGAAACAAAAGGAGAATGGACATGTGTTATTGTGCGTCGGAGAGGCTAAAAATGTATAAAAAAAAGCGTTACATAAAGTACAATACATATAAGAAATGTAATGTGTTAGCTTGTTTAGTTGAATAGCGGCAGCAGTTTGTATGTTTTATCTACAATCGTATGTGTGTATGAGTATTCAAAACGAATAAAAAGAGATTTCTGCGAATGACCACCATTCGGCAGTAAAGAAGCGTAAAAGGGAAGAATGACTTGAGCTTAATGACTCTTTTTTATTGCCATTAAAGTTTTAAATTTTTACTTTTCTCAAGTAAAATGTAACATGTTGAACATAATGATGTCACATCCAAAATCGTGTCGTATTTATTTCACAAAGAAAAGGTAGATCTAGAGATGCTTTACGTTACGCTAATAATATTACTTCTATTATCTTCAAAGGAAAAGGTACACCGTAATAATAATACTAATGTTCGGATGTAACAAAGCATGAACACATTTCTAAAGACGCCTTGTATCAAAAAGTTTAATCCTTGTTTTTCTACTTAAAAGGTCCAACAAATACAATTCTATCGCTTGGCGGAGAGAATAGCAAAAGAAATTACCCCCTTTTTGCGGGAAAAAATGTATGGGTGTTGTGTACAGTGTCTGTGATAAGCAGTGTTTTTTTGACGACGAAACAATTGCATTTTAACAAAAAACACAAACTAGAAATATTTATCTGAAGTCTGTAGTTAGAATGGTTATAGAAGATGAAAAAAGGAGCTTGTGCACTAGAGCGTTGATATAAATTAATAATAATTCCTTTTATCTCTTTCGTCTTTCATTGCATGGCATGTTAAATTCACTTGTACTCTATATCTCAGGATTTTTTTAATTTCAGTTTTAACCACTAATAATAATGTATTTGCAAATGGCAATTTGTAAAATAACATAAAATTCCAAAGTTACGTTAGTCTCTTCACTCAAATTCATCTGATTGCTGTTACTTGAGTCTGGAAACTTAACCTAGCTATAAAGCGAAATACCAAATTGTACAAAATATTCTAAAACGGCGTCAAATATCTTATCGTAGCTCTGAACGTAACGCACAACAAATCAGACTTTGTTAACAAATAAATATTATGCACAGCTATTTTCACAATGAATTTCTTTTTGCATGACATTTAAACGCTGAGCTGAATCCATGATTTCATTACATAAATTTATACGTTCAGTTTGACAAATAGAGAATGTAATAAGAATGCAGAAGCTAACACCAACACTCTTCCGACACAACTCTTCAAAAAAAAAATCCCTTGTAATAATAATATTAAATTTTATGAATCCACTTCTTCAGACATACCTATTTATATTACGACATGCTTCACCCTGTAGCATTTAACAATAGTATTATTGGCATCATTTCTCTCAAGCAAAGAAGTAAAAGACGACTGGCTGCAACCAGTCTTTTTTAGACATAGAAAAGTGTCATAATAATCATTTTTCTCAACGTGCGTGAGTTTTGGAAGAAGGGAAGAAATGTCTTGCTTCTTGCCAGCAGCTTAGAAGGAGGGAAGAGTGAAAAAAATGTCTCGTTTATATTCATGATTTCCTGTTTACATCTGCCATGTCGAGGGGGTATAACCTTATAGTTATGTAACACGGTGCGTAAGAGTGGGACCTGAAATTCGGGGAAAATGGAAGTGTCAGATATTATTAAATTCTGACATTTCGAATCACTTCGTCATGCATTAATAATAGTAATTCGTTATTGGTATTATCAGTCCTCCCACACTTTAGTAGCACAGTCACTCCATAAGTCCATATACTCCATATATATTATGTTGTACATAAATCACATCAGAATTTGAAATGGTGTTTGTGCTGTTGGGAAAAAGCATTATTAGAACGGAACTGAAGAAAAAAACTTTTTTTTCCTCCAGAATTCCTTGTTGCCCTAAAGTGGAAAGTGCTTATATCCGGAAAACACACTGCTTGTTTGATTTTTTTTTTCAGCGTAAAACGAAATCCAGTTACTGATGATTTCTTCCATTCGACCAGAACGAAAAAATTTGGAGAAGAGAATGGAGAAATGTCATATGAATTACATTTTTTTAAAGAAATGAAGTGACGCATGAATGGATATCGTGTGTGTTGATAGATGGATGGAGCATCTCCGTTTCCAGTGGTGGAAAGAGAGAAAAAAAAACAGGAACAGGAAAAGAAACCTATTTGGTCGTTGTATTGGTATGGAAAACATCCGGTCTGTTTCAAAGAATTCCTTAATAAAATGTATAAAGGCCTAATGGTTGAGTGGAGGAAATGACATGGAGTCTTTCACAATTTTCTGATCTTTTTCCATCGTTTTCCATCTCCGTCTCCTTGCAACTCTTTTTTCTTTCTTCCAGCTAAATTGTTTGTATTCACTGATCGTGTAACGTAACTTGGTTTGAGCAAAATTTCATACTTTCATTCTGATACACATATTTGAATGAATGAGAATATAATGTAAGTAGAGTGTATGCATGTTTTGTACTCATAGTACACAACTCACACACACACAATCAGATGTAATGTGAATGTAAGTTCCAGCGAAGCGTACCTAATGTATGGATTTAGATTTCATTTTCAAATGCAATACCAGTTTTCTCACTTCAATTTCCTTTTGCTTATGAAAATATATTTGACATTGAAATATCCCGCCCGTGTTTATTGATGCAAGTTTTCAAAAAAACGCATAACAACTCGACACGTACAGGAATTATATAAAATGGAAAGGAAATACCTATATACCTATGCACGCGGTAGTACTGCAAAGTTAACGCTTTGCATATAATCACAAACCTATAGGCATACCTAATATATATATATATTATCTGTATATGAAATGTTTTAAAAGTAGAAGGTTTCAAAAACAAGGATATTTTTCGCTGGAAAGGTAGTGCTGGTGGTTATTTTGGTGGAAACCAGTTTTCTCACTTCAATTTCCTTTTGCTTATGAAAATATATTTGACATTGAAATATCCCGCCCGTGTTTATTGATGCAAGTTTTCAAAAAAAAATTATATAAAATGGAAAGGAAATACCTATATATGCACGCGGTAGTACTGCAAAGTTAACGATTTGCATATAATCACAAACCTATAGGCATACCTAATATATATATATAATCTGTATATGAAATGTTTTAAAAGTAGAAGGTTTCAAAAACAAGGATATTTTTCGCTGGAAAGGTAGTGCTGGTGGTTATTTTGGTGGAGTTGCTCAGTAATGCAAATTTTACACACCACCCCGAGGAAAACTGATGAATGAACGTGTCAAAACATAATCTAAGCACAAATGTAATCTTGTGAGATTTATACATAAAAATTTGAAATGCTGTAGTTTATATGATTTTATATAAGTAGGTATCTATATATAAATAGGCAGGATTTTCCATGCAATGTAATAAGTGATCATATAATAATAATAATAGTTGCTTGATAGATACAGCCTACATCTGTTTAAAATGAGTTAACTATATTTCGTTGTACTTGTATACCATGCACATACATACATATATACATACGTAGGTACATAATATATAGTATAATAATAGACTATATTTATATGCACTTGTATATGAAAGTATAGACTCCACTGAAGGAAACCTGTGCCAAGAAAGATTTCCCATTAAGTATGCAAATGTCCTTGCGTTTTCTCTTTTTCCTTCCTCCTCCCTCACACAATAAGCATGAGATTACAACTTGCTCGTCGTTGCAATGTTCTTGTTAAAACTATTGCTTTGGGTGTCTGCTGAGTGGCTAAAAACTAAATGGAAAAAAATGTATTATGGGAGCGTGTGCACTCAGAGCGGAGAAGAAAAGAACATTTGTTGATCAAACAGTTACATTTCCGGCAAGGGAAAGTGTGCGTACATTACATAATATAATACCTACCTATGCTGTTTGTTATGCTTTTGCTGATAAAGTCGGATCCAAAACAAAAAACCCTAAATACACCACACTTACATATATATGCACCAAAAAGTGTAAAATGTATTACAAACTACACATTATACATGCGTAAAAAAATGAGCAAAAAAATAAACTGAAAAATATTAAGGTGGCTTAATGAAAGCAAATAAATAAAAGAAATGAAACAATTAATTCAAATGGTTTTTAGTAGTGTAACTTTAATAATAAATCACATTTGTTTTTTGTTACAAACTAAAAGTTTGCAACTAAAAATTAATTACTCGTCCATGCAAGTTTTCATACATATAAAATAATGTACATACATAATATATTTAGCACAACATAATATAAAGAGAGGGAGCAATAAAGAGCAAACCTGGGTGTGTGATAATTGCTATTTGTTGTACATTATTCAGCATGTGACACCGACAAAGTCTGTAAAATCCTCTACCCACCTGTGCTTTTAGACGATATTTTCCCATGACTTTGTCCTCGGTCATTAACTTTCTCCTTTTCATTCCGGCGACCATTAGCCTTTCCATTTTGTCCATGGCCACTGGGCTTGTACTTCTCGGCTTCTTCTCCTCCGCCAGGATTTCGGTGTAAATCTGGTTGATCGAAACCCTCTCCGTCGCCACCAGAAGGGCCAAATGGATTGTCTACTCCACCAAAATTGGGGAAAGTTCCTTCTCCCGACGGAAAGAGTGGAAAATCAACACCTGTTCCTAAAAAGGACGGAGAATCTCCAAATGGATTACCATGATTAGAACCACCATCATCACCGGGTTCGCTTTGTGGTGGTCCTCCATTGCCCCTGCCTCTGCCGTTACCACCAGCACCAGGATGTTTTCCTGCTCCCTCCTGATGATCACGTCCACCACCGTAGGCCGGAGACTGAGCTCCCTGCCCGTCACCTCCGCCACCCGGGACCACATGCCGACAGCTCTCTTCCGAGTCGTCGACGTGAAGATAAGGATGATTGGTTATACATGCGGTGCGATAGAGCTCACATTGATTTGGATATATTTTTCCATCTGAGCCACAGACAGGCAAAGCCGCATTCAATTGAACGGCCACGCTGTCTGGTGGGAAGATTAGCTCGGAATCAGGGAAAGGCTCATAAAATTCCTCAAAGCCTTTCCCGTACTCCAGGTAGCCGTTTTTATTATTATTATTATTAGAATTTCCTTCACGATTCACATCCTTTGACGGTGGCTTGTCGGGACATTCCCGCATACAAATGCAAGACGGAAGTCCGTCTGATCCGCGCTGGCATTCACGGCCATGGCCACACCACCAGCCTTGGCATACGTCATCTATAATTGAAAGTAAATAGCCGCTGGTAAAGTACAAAAAGTGCATTTTTCACCTATCTATATTCTATAACATTTTGTTGCCTCCTTACATCTACCAT
>JAHZNC010003225.1:0-12275 GCA_027744095.1 Zhuqinia jingwanae
TTTGTTTGTTTAAAAGCAAGGTTTTCACAGGATTTTGCAAATATAATGCTATATAGAAAGCCTGAACGCTCTCAATAAATCGTTTAATTATAAAGCACACAATATTTACTTATATGTATTCTCTACATTCTACATTCTACAGTTCTAAACTCTACATTTTATACACAACTCAACACACTTGGCTACTCGCACGGGCTAAAACGCAGTAGTAAGAACTGATCGATGTCTGAAAAAATAATAGCACATTGTACGTGATTTATTTTTTAAACTATGAAGCGTTTACTAAATGCAAAATGAACTACAAACATACACGCGCGCGAAACGAGAATTATTAACATATCTAATACCTACATCTGTATTTCTTGCTCATAACTACCAGCGCAGCATACAAAAAATATCTATACATGTATCTTTTGTGTACACACACAGTTTTTGTCTGTCATCTCATTTCATCAAGTTCACTTACGAAAGACTGAGATGCTCAGTGTACTCCTGTCAACATAATTAACATCACCATATTATATTTTACGTGTATCCCCATGATCATGATCATGATCATCAGCGTCAACAACACAGTTCTGGGAGTCACAATAAAGTATCATTTGGAGAGATACTTAAGGTTTTATGCTTATGGGGGACGAGAGCAAGACATTTCTACGAGAAAAACTGAAGGAGGAGAGTTGCTGGAAAGATATGAGAATATTTAATCCCAATCCTAAATTAGAACTCCTAATGATAATGAACGAAACATGAAACATTGGCTTAAAGGTAAACATTCTTTTTTATACTAGAGAGTGAGTAGTGGCCATCGTCAACAGTAAAAACATGTACTAAGTTTTATCTATGAATCCACTAGGGTGAAAGTAATCACTGAAACGTTCATTGAGAATTAGTGGCTAAACTGAAATCTGTTACATTTCTCACAAATTATAGATTCATTGAAGATAATAGCATTTTATCAATTGTACCTATCTTGCCACCATAAAACTTAATCGACACAGAGAAATGAAGAATAGGAAATCGCTGAGTCGTAGAAAAACCTGCTTGAGTACATCCACATATTGTTGGCTAGCATAGCAGCATCAAATAATCAGACACCAGAAGGAAATGAATGTACTACGTCGCTGGCATTCAACCACTGATTTGTGAGGTGTGGCACTCCATAATACTGAATATAGTTCGAAATGGTAGGCTTTATGGCTAATTATTTCATAATTTTGATGATGAAATGAAATGCGCCGGAATAATAAAGATATATTTATATAAAAGACCTTTTACGTGATCAAATTGTCATGTATGTGCTCGCGTACTATGTACGTAAGGTAGTAGATATAGCTAATTCAAAGATATGGACAATAATATGGGCATTAAAACACGTCTCCTCCTTTCTACAAAAAGTGAAAAAAAGGAGTTTTGTCAGTAGTAATGAAAGTAGAGTATATAACTATGCATGTACCTAACCACAGATTTACAACGCTGCCATCCACCATACAGGATAAAATAGTGAAATTGTGCCACAAATTAATTTTTGGTCACGTAAAATAAATGAGGCAAGTAATGATAGCCAACCTTGTACAGCAACCATGAATTGTATTATGCAAGTATTGCAAGTACATAAAATGATGTAAGTGATTGCGTTGTGTTATATGTTGTCATGTCATGCTCATTGAAGCTCATGCCCAGTTTCTGTTGTTGTTGTTGTATCAGAGTTCTATTTTATTATGGACTTCGTACGAAGAACATTATAATTTGGCGTTGTCTACCGGCCGTCCGTCCGTATCCCCGATAACTCGAAAATTATAAGGAATTTTGGAATTCTGTTTTCGGTAATCGATACATAAGGTCAGTAGCTCAGATGGGGTGGAAGACCAGGTCCGGGGGTCATCCCCCTGAGGTATGTGGGACAGATAAGCAATGACCAGCTGTATATCCACGATATCTCGAAAATTATAAGGAATTTTGGAGTTCTGTTTTCGGTAATCGATAGCTTAGGAGTAGCTCAGATGAGACGAAAACTATAAGGAATTTTGGAATTCTGTTTTCGGTAATCGATACATAAGGTCAGTAGCTCAGATGGGGTCGAAGACCAGGTCCGGGGGTCATCCCCCGGAGGTATGTGGGACAGATAAGCAATGACCAGCTGTATCCACGATATCTCGAAAATTATAAGGAATTTTGGAGTTCTGTTTTGGGTAATCGATAGCTTAGGAGTAGCTCAGATGAGTTTGAAACTGAAGTCATGGGTTCATCCCCCGGGGGTAAGGAAGGCAGATAAGCAATTTACACATGGCAGTATGTACATATGAGGCATGTACGTACTAGGAATCGGACATCCTGAGTTCGAATATGATGTCCATTTTGTCATAGTATTGAGTTAATTGTAGTTAACTAATTATAATTAACTTTTTTAGTCAGATTGTGATCAAAATCAGTACATGCATGTAATATGACATGCTGAGATCGAATATGGCATCTATTTTGAAAGGATAATGAGTTAATTGTATGCCGAAGTCCATAATTATAGCGTTGCCTGGGTTCATTTCAATTCTATCAATTCCTTTTTCCCCGTAAATAGATTGGAATGACTAGTTACAGCTACGATAACATAATGAAAGTCATTCCTAGACTGTAGACTTTCTCGTTTGGTCTTTATCATCGTGTTAGCGTGTATGTACAATATGTCCATTGATAAAAAGTGAATGAAAGGAAAAACTTCAAAAAAGCAAAGGGAAAGTAGTAATAGTCATGTTTGATGGGTTGCTTGTTACAAAATGTTCCCCTTTCAGACAGCCAACATCGTCTTGCATCTGGAATTTTGGACTTTTATAACTTAATTTTGCGTTCTTATGTTCATTATTGACAAAAGGTCCTAAAAGTATTATATAAAATTGATTAAACGGCAAAACTTTTCTATGGAAGGAAACGAAAGTACCACATTTAACATTGATGTCAGATAGATGTGAACACAAAATGCAATCAAATAAATGAAGCGAAATATTAAAAACTTGTATCATTGACACAACTTTCCTTATTGCCACTTTTATCGCATTCAAACATTATTTGCCACTCTAATAGTATTCAATTTATTATTAATTTGTTCGCTATAAAATTATAAAATATAAATTAAACCTTTTCACTACAATCAGATATATAAGTAAATAGAAGAGCGCCATTATTTATCCTAAAACAATAATTAAATACGTATATCTATGCGCGTGGGAGGTATATTAATATTAGTTCTGTGCGTTATGGTGAATGGTTATTATGTTAAATGTAACGAAAAGTTCCTTTGATGTTCGGTTTTCTCAAATAAATAAGTAGGTAATTATGTTTTTGACATTTTTTTACATTGCCCGTCTTGCCAGCATGACACATTAGCAATTTGTGAAGGTTTAAGAAACATTCACCACTCGTGTGATTCCAAAGTATTAAATATTGTAATAACACTAACGTGCGTTGACATATTCAAGTCAGAACATTATTAAATGACTAATTTTGACAAATTTTGTCATGGTTGGGAGCTTGTAGTAGCTTATTTTACAGCGCAATGTTGCGTTATTAATGGATACCTATGTCATTTATACTATACCTACTGAAATTTTATAAATCATACATCCATGGCGTTATTCATCATTATTATCAAGCACCGATTATAAATTACTTGTCGTTTGTGATTTACGTGAATACACGTAATCAAACAATCTAAAAGGAGACCATAAATGTACATAGTTACCTACATACGGATTAGGGTTATAAACACACGTAACTCACGACATATGTACGTAAGTCATTAATTTGCAAAATTTAATCATGAATCACGATTGTCTACGAATAGTAGTACTACCCTTGCGCTGAATGTGTAACTTTCTTTTTACAACATGTACGTTTGATCCCAGGATACATTCTATTAGTGTGCAAAATCAGTATCTTCCTCTCTGAAAAGCTAGTGAACAAATGGGCCAGTAGCCCTCTAGTATATTTACATTGGAGCTTAGCAAATTGATTAGGTTGCACATTTCTAGTATGTACATATTTATCAGAAGGTCTAGTACCACTTAAAAATATTACGATGCTTCAATTTTAGTAGTCAATTCCCGCTTTGCAAATTCTAAATAATAGTAGGTATATGGGAATTAAAACCTCGATGATTGTCGCTCACAGCTGTGTGTAATGAAATTTTCTTTGATGCGTGGTACTTCCTTTTCGGTAGTTCCATGTAAAAACGGGGGTGTTGATAATACACTTTCCCTTCCTTGCTCGTTCTTTGCATGTTTTCTTTTTGTTTCCCATACAAACATACTCGCACAAATTCATAAAGATCAAGGGTTACTACCTACAACCTTACTCCTTTGTTTACCACCGAGAGAGTCTTGCTTTTCATACATCCCACGAGCATACAAACAAAGTTTTCGAAAGCTACATAAGTAGGTAACTGATCAAATACAATCAGACTTTTCAAACTCAAAGTTTGTACAGCAAACGCAATTAACTTTAAGAGTTGATAATTTTCATTCAGACAATTTAATGAGTTTGTAAATACATTTCCTTACCAAACGTTGAAGCGTGTAACACTCAAAGTCCACTTTCTGGTCCACATATTGGTCAATATACAAAACAAGTCTGACCAGTACTTGAATCGTCATGGCTATGAATAAGTTCTTGTGGATGCGCGTACGGTTGTTCCAAAGATTCCTTTAAAATATTTTAAATGCACACGTGATACAGAAGAATTGAAATTTCAAGAACTTTTTAAATTTATTTACGAACATGTTTGTACTGCAAGCAGTACACAATATATAAAACACGTGCACGCAGTGCCCAAGATGGAAAAAGAGCATTAATGTATAAGATTATCACAGGAATATGATAATAATTATTGCAAATCGCATATAATAGAATCTCTTAAGACCAAGTTGAATCTCAAGGTGAAATTTTGAGTAAATTAATAAGGGACTGTTCACAAACTATATCACACATAAATCGAGCCCCCAAAATCTTTAAACATTTGCTTCTGAGGAACAAGTGGTGATATGTGACTGCGAAATTACAAACTAAACATAAATTAAAGTACAAATGCAAAAGTACAAATGCAAAAAAAATGTTTTGTTGACGTAATTTGTGAACACCCCACCTATCAACCCATTTTAAGATGGAGAATGAGAAAAAAACGTGAATGCTTATTTAGTATAGGTAAGTTAGTTTTATTTAACACATTTAATTAAACTAAAAAATAAATCAAGTAAAAAGCTTACCGGAAACGACCAAATATGATTAAAGCCAAAATCAGGGAAAGTGCGGATATGATTAAACCCCACCATCTCCAATATTCTTGTATGAGTCGCGATGCTTGTTTTGCTCTGAAATTTTGGCCCAAAATATACATAATATATTAGCTCGTAACGCATGAAATGAAAACTAGATGTGTGTAATATTTCCAGCCCTGTAATTAATTTCGTTCGGAATGGGTAAAATACATTATTATTTCAACAATATAAAGTGGAAATTACGTTAAAAAATACTTTTATAATTCATCATAATATTTCCAGAAACAATCCTGAACATTGGCAATTGAAAATATACTTTATTTTGTTTTAGTCTTGGCGTAATTTATGCGTAAAAACTTGCTAAAAAAAACTCACACTTCAAAATTGTTCCGCTTCTGCTACAACAAAATTTGTTTTTATGTAAGTGCCTTGCAAACTTAGAGACGTACCTATTTCGTATTGATTCTTTTGAACTTCACCCTCTCGTAGTTTAAGTGCATTACAACTATTACATGTAGTGCTATCATGTATTTAAATTGAGACATGGCCTTTTGAACAAGTCTTCTTCATCAATACTGAAAAAGGCTGCAAAAATAAAATTACTTAATGAGCTGAACAAAACTATAGAATTGAAAATACTAAAAATGTATTTCATTTAGAAGCCACGTAATATATAAATTTTCATGAATTTAATTCGCTGCCTGGTATTAAATAATACATACAGTAATCATAAATAACGTTCCAACGTGTTTTTAAGTCTATACTAATATTTGTATATACATATATATTATAGATGTACAATCTATATTTTTCAATAGATATACAGCTCACCGTTAATTCTTCCGTTGAATTACTCGAGCCCAACAAACTCTTCATCAGATGCAAGGTGTAGTTATTAAAACACGGTTGGTAGTTTGTCCATCCGGCATCCGAAAATATTGCTTTATTAGGATTTTGGCCCCATGTTCCATTGGCCTGGCAAATACGGAAAGCGAACTCTGCAAATTGCAATAACGCAGTATTACTGCATGTTACATGATCAACACGTGCTTGTTGTAGGTAACCATAAATCCTTTCTATTAAAATATATCTAGCTAGAGATAACATCCCTTTCAACCCTTTGTATATTGCAAGTACAGCAAATTCACGCATCATCGGCGTCAGGTGTAGGTGTAAAGCGCAGACTTTAAAGTGCTCTGTTTTGTTCTCTTTGAACTGGTGGGAAGTTATGAAGCCCATGTTCCTTTGTAGTTTGCAATCCTTAAAAATCGATACTTTTTTTGTTAAAATGTCTTAGAAATTCATCTGTGTAAAACGAGAACCCTAAGATGATGGAACAGACTCCATGCCCACTTGTTTTCTTGCTTGTTTAATATTATGTTACTTGTGACATTTGCAGATGTTTATTTCTTATCTGCTTCTGACATTTCTGCCAATAAAAAAACTTTTTCCTCTGCATCAGCAAAAGTTTATGCTGTCGAATCTAAATGTGAAGAGATTGGGCGATAAAAAAACAAGGGGCAAAAGTAAAAAGATACATAATGAATTAATATTTCGGCTTCCGTAGAGTACATAAAACCACGTGTGAAAGTAGACAGTTGACAGGTTTAAAACTTAAAAAATAATGACTTTTGATGGAAGGATTCTGGGAAGATAGATGTATATAAATGGAGACCACATCCCCCTTTATAACTAAAAATCAAAGTGTATACATCCATCCTCCTATGAAGAATTACTTGAAGTTCAAGGCAATGAAAATTTCAAAGAGCTCGTGACCTGAATTCGAAAGTCAAAACTAATCTCTAATCCTATCCCTGAGTTTTGGATATACGAAAGGTATACACACATTTTTTATAAACCTTGCATATAATATTTTACCTAAATTTGTAGTGTACAGTGTTGTTGGTTGTTCCAATCCAAACAAAATGTGGTACAAGTACAAAGAAAAATATTTGAAGATGAAAGTGGTACACAGGTTTTAGTGAAAAATCCAATAGTTTTAATATCAACTGAATGATTAAAGAAAGAAAAACGACTTCGAAATAAATATGCATACCATCTACGTCTCTCTAAAACGTGGTAATATTAACATATATTTGTATTATGGAAGCCAGGATTAAAACTAAAAAATTCTGGAGATTCATGGTTCATGCGGGTGTGAGTGGTGGTAAGTGTAAGTAAGAAAGAAAGTAAGTGTCAGTGATAGAAAGAAAATATATTAAAGCTTTGATGTAGTTTTATTGCTTTTGAAACTCTACACTACTTCTTAAAGACGTACATAAATACTATGTAAATATGTAGGACAGATAAAAATATAACATAAAAAAATAGTGTGTAGATTGACCGTGGTGTAAGATACTTACTAGTGACATCATTTCCTGGCTTTCTTGGACATTGAAGTTGTACGGTCGAATCAGGAATTGTTGGTGGCCAGCATAAAAATCCATCCCATACAGGTTGACAAAGTCCTACAAAATCAAATTATCGGGAAGCATTAGACTCTGTTGTTTTTTTCCCGTTGTAGTGAATTTTTACGAGTATCTCAGCTTTTTTATTAAGCCTATTAACAATTTTCTCGCCCCGTTTGCATTATGCTACCTCATCTTGATGTGCAATGATATGATGGTCTTGGTCTTGTTTTCTGAATCATGAATCAAGATGCGCTCGATTTTATCAATAAGGACATTTGCTTGATTCGTTTTTTTTGCATATTACAAGTACAAATTTTTATTACTCCTATCTGTACTACATATTTACACTACAATATTTTGTTTCCCAACCTACGCATATATTATATATTGTTTGCATTATAGTTCACAATTTGCTTGTACAATGTACACATTTTTTATTCAAAAATAAATTTGAAAACTGGGAAACTTTTAGTCGTGTAAACAAGATAACAATGAGATAACAAGATAACATGTTTGGATAAAAAGTGTTTCTCGCGCATATGCATATGGTATATATGTTTATGTACATTCCTAAATACATAAAACATGCTATAATTTATTTACTCCTGAAAAAAAATCATGTTAAACTATCTACACAATTTGCTTGTACAATGTACACATTTTTTATTCAAAAATAAATTTGAAAACTGGGAAACTTTTAGTCGTGTAAACAAGATAACAAGATAACATGTTTGGATAAAAAGTGTTTCTCGCGCATATGCATATGGTATATATGTTTATGTACATTCCTAAATACATAAAACATGCTATAATTTATTTACTCCTGAAAAACAATCATGTTAAACTATCTGTATACTTTTATTGCTTGAAAATTGAATAATGCATAAACAACAATAATAATATTAATAATATAACACATACACACGAGACATGTACTTATATAGGTACTTGGCACAGGTATACATACCTATGCGCGCGTGTGTGTGTATGTATGTATGTATGAACATAATATATTTACATAAATTATTATATAGGTGCATCGGACAAATTGTCAAATGACACCTCAAGATCAAAATCCTTTTTCCAGTCAAGGATGAAAATTGTGCTAGCATCATCAACAAGAACACACGAACCACTTTCACCATCATCTTTGTATATGTATTGGTGTGTCTGCGTATGTATATGTATAGTTTAACCACTTCACCTTCATGTTTTGTAGCTGCTTTCTACCACGGAAGAACCATAATATTAATAATAATATATTATTATTATAATCCACAATATTCGTGCTTTCTGACATATTTATATATAAAACATAACCAGGATTCAAAACAAAAAACTCAACTTTTGGTTTATGGATGCATAAATAGATACGTATAATATGTATTTGTGTTGCATGCTAAACAAGAAAAAATATAAAATATACTGAAGTATAGTTTTTCAAGTTTAACAAGTGTTCTATAGTTTAGACAGGCATGGCAAGTTGACTAGTATAATAGTGACTAGGAAGGAAGAGATTGAGTGATTGAGTGACTAGCTAGGGGAAAATAAGAGTTCATCTCTACGTGATGTATTTGAGGTAACAAATAACAAATAAACTTGAGCATGAAGCCATTACGCTAATGAGTGGAATATGAAATATGATGGGAAACATTTTTCAGCACATCATAAAGAAGCGTACAGAGAGAGAAAGCTTCAAGTGCAACAAAGTGTATCAAACGGAAGGTAAATGTACATAGCTATATAGTATTTTCTTGTGTGTGTATTCATGATCTTATGTGTTGTGTGGTATATACAATGTTCTACAAACATTCACATGAAATATAATAGTTTACAGGAAACAAAGATGTATCCCTGAACACAAAGAAAGAATAGATCACAAGAATGTTAAATACCTATGTGCGCATTATGTGTGTGTGTGTCTGTGTGTTTGCTGTAATGTGTAATATCACTCAAGTGTCCATAACATACAGAGCCGGAAGCTCTGTGGAGGGTAAGAGAGGGAGAATAGAGAGAACAATAAGAAAAAATCGCTGATGTTGGCTCATTTGCACAATACACTTCGACTTTGAGTATTTTTAAGAGATTCTTTTGCCTATTCAAGCTGTTATATAGTCGTACTATAGAAATTTTAGAATTTCAGTTTGTAGAGATGCCGGAGGAAAGTAACAAGGCTTCTGCTTCTGTCCAACTTTTATAATACTTTTTTTTGTACTCTTCTTAGCCCTAATAGAGTCCAAATAAGCACAAAGTATGAAAAGTGGAGAGACAGAAGGGAAATCCTCTTGTATGTTATATCTTGTATATACATATTCCTCCAAGTTTAAAAAGAATATGTACATAGATATAACTTATTATTATTATGCATTATGTCATTATATGTATCCATAAATATGTATACCTATGTTGCTTTTTAGACTGAGGAAAAGAAAGATACATTTTAGTACTTTCATTGGCTTACTATAGGACGGAAGGGATTAGGAAATGGTTTGCTGTTTTTTCATCAGAAAGGAAACTTATCTCTGTATTTCCACAAATGAATGGGGGGGGGTAACACAGACATACGCACACATAATACAGTACCGTATAACTACTTTCTTAAGACTTTTTCACACAATGGTGGTGAAGGTAAGTATGTTGCTAAAAATGAATGGTACAATAGTGCAAAAAGTCGATTAGATTAGATTTATAGGATAAGGGGCATATTTATAAAAACTACCTATTTTGTTGTGATACATATATAATATATGTATGTACATAAGGATTACACATAGATATCCACATATTGAGTGTACTTTTTTTATATTGTTCTTCCAAATACAAAAAAAAAAGATTCTTTAAGATACTTGTTTCCATACTACTGTATTCTCTTTGGGCAAAAAAGTTGGCTCGATCTGCAACGCTCGACGACTTCAACCCTTGCTATTTGTTTCTTAATTTACCAAATTTAAAAAAAAATGAAAGCCGGAGCGAGGAGGTGGGATTTTAGAAAGACATAGTAAATGGAAATATTCTGAGTGAAACTTTAGTTTTTAGCAGATTACCTTCTAACGCGTGCTGCAGCGAGATTGTGGCATAATCCTACAAAACAATTAGTATTAGATATACTAAGGTGGTAGGACGCTAAAATTTCATTATTTCTCTCACATATTTTTACAAATATGATTCCGGACGAACTTTCGTATATACTATCAACCATACGTCTTCGAGTTTAAAGGAAAAAGAATTTCATTAAAATTTAACGTTGGCAGAGAAAATTCAAAGAGCGTGAAATGGGGCTACCCAGCATTCCATATTTTTCTGCTATCTCTTTTGGTTTTTTTCCTCATTTCTGATCGCTTTCGAAGAAGTGGTTTATGAGGGTTAAGAAAAACTCAAAGAATACCATATTAAATCTGTGCTCATCTTTGTATCTTAATAAAAGTTAATAAAATGTTTGCATTTCGTTCTCATCGCAGACTTTGAAAAATTTAGTAAATACGGTTTTTACGTGTGCGCGTCTCAAAAAAATCTATATAAAAATATTACGCATAAAACATACTAAAAAATTTAGGTTTCTAAAAGTTTACATGATATGATGATGATGGAATATGATTGGGGCAATGTGCTCCGTTCCACATTCTTGATCCATTATTATGCCTGGCTGCCTGGATTTGGTATGGAATCGATTCCATAATTTTAGTTTTAAGTACGTGGTTTCGGTTCAACTGGTTTCATAAATATATTACCTTATTTTAGAATGATGATCGATTATGAATGCGTATATTATTTGGTGCTTGAAATATTACATGGGTATCTATAAAATCAAAATTGACATTGTAATGAGTTTATCCCCTATTCCATACCCAAACTGTACGTCTAAAACCATAATAACCTTGAGCATCTCTGTTGTGTATAAAAACTATACAAGTCATCATTCATTACTTTGGAAATGTTGGTATACAATATTCTAGTATACTTTTTCCATTCCAGAAAATTTTGATTAAAATAGGTATAGTCTCTGGTGGATTGAGCGAGAAGAGTTCTGAGAGAAAGTTCTGCTCTGGTGACTATTTTACAAAGACGACAAAACCACTGGGCCGGCTTATTTTCTAGTTGGCTCAAACCTGCAAATACTTGCACTTTAATCAATGTTGTCATGTTCTCTACTGTTCAATTAACTTTACGTCAAGTGTGATTAAAATATCTTCCAAAACCTTCTTACGCAATTAATGAGCTATAAGCTAACGCTTTCCTTGTTGTGACCAACTGTGACACGTTTTCACTAAAACGAACATTTGTTACAGTCTAGTCTGCAGCCGCACGTGACAATTTATAGCATGTGCAACCAACTGTTATTTTACATTTTACTTTATACGAATGTATGAAGTTGTAATTGTAAATTACTACTTGGGTTATATTTCAAAGAATGATTAATAGAAGGATTTATAATGATCAAATCACGCACCAAAAATGTTGCATTATTGCTTAATGTTTATTATATAGGCTAGGTATATAACTAATGTGCGTTTTTGTACCATTTTGAATTTACGGTTTCTTCGACGAGCTTGTATATGCATTCATACGAAGACACTTTTCAAGGAAAACTTACTTGAATGAG
>JAHZNC010003226.1:0-48682 GCA_027744095.1 Zhuqinia jingwanae
TCATTGTTTTAGGTTGAACAGAGAGAGAGAGAGAGAGAAGTTGAGAAGAGAGAAAGAAAACATTCATCAAAGAATCAAGAGTATACTAATATCGCATCATATTGGTACTCCACTAACTCAACTCACACAAGTGTAGTTACTACAAATTATTACACTTCTCTATATATTCCCAGTCCCAGCAGCAGCTCTGAACCAGCCATAATAGGGCTACAACCTTCTGACTTTTGTTTTGCCTTGGTCGTGGCTATGGCTTTGTTACCTTTATGTATATATATTCATTATCAAAATAGCCGCATGTTACTGTAAAATGTAGAGAAAAAAACAAAGGTATACTTTTCCCGAAAGGTATAGTAGAGAGGTATATACCAGAAAATATGAAAGTAGTAGGCGTGTGTGCTTGCACGTAATAAAAATCAAACTGATCGTGATTGAGATAAAGAGATGGAGACAGCGACAGCATTGTTGTTAGTAAACAGCAGCAGCAGCGCAACCAAGAAAAAGTAGGTATTACTATGTGCATATATGTATGTTACATGCACCTACTATTTGTATATTATGTTATATGTGCATGGTATACCTATATACGTGTAGGTATAATCAAATCAGTCTACCTACATGGATTTTCTCTTTAGTGATAGCTATTTGGAAGAATATATATAGCATGCTCTTTAGGAAAGCTCATTTTTCTCGTTCATTGGTCGGTCTTTTGTACTTTTACTAATACTTACCTACTCACACGAAGAAGAGGAGGATTTTCCTGTGTTTTGAATTAGGTCAAAGAAAGATATTATGTTCCGTCTCACCATCATGTCAGCAGAAAACACCGCACCTTTATGATAACATGATATGATAAGAAGAGAATCGCACTGGGATATTGGCAACTGCAAAAAAAAATTTGTATAGTATGAATGAAGTAATGGAGAAAATAAGAATGATATGACGAGGGTACATGCAGTTTGTAAAATACACACAATAAAAGCAATAAGACACCGACACCAACAGCAGCAGCAGCAGTGTTTTATATTTTATGCATTAACATTTTATGAACTCCGTTTATTACATTTTATACGGCTTTTCTCAGCAGGTTGTTTGCATAGGATATGATATTTTAACTTGTACTGCACACACACGGCATATAAAAGGAAAATCTTCAATAATAAAAAAAGAGAGAAAGGGAGAAAGTGAGCTCATTAAAATCTACTTAAGCATAACAATACAGGCGAGCCATAACAAAATGCATAAAAGATGAACGTCGATACATAAAAATGTACGTCTGGGGATTTTGGGAACAAAAAAAATTGTAGATATGCACGAGGGAATGATGTGAAAGTTGGAGAGATGCAAGGGTTAGCAAAAAAAATATAAAAGAGAGGATAATACTCCATGCGAACGGTAGCAGGTTTTGCTGCAGATGGAGGCATGTGATTCCAATTTCACAGAAAACTTTTGTTCTAATATGTTAATTTCTTCAATCATAGTTATGTCGGGTATAATGTTCTTCACATCATAACGATAACAGATCGAAATCATGATGATGAGAAAGCAAATTGGTAATTTAAATGGTGTACATGAAATTCAACTCTACTTCCTTTTCCACAGATATTACAAATCCCAAGTCATCCGGGAAGGATCCTTCAAAGAACTTTAACTTTGATTATTCGTACTGGAGCTTTACAGATGTAAGTAAAAAATAAACTTTTTTCCCGGGGTATAGAGAGTGAGTGATGACAATTCTATTTTCTTTAACTTTTCTCAAGTTGAGCTTATACTAAACTTTTTGCAACAAAACAAACAAGATTTAATAAATCATTTCAGATGTTTCTTTATCAGTTCTTTCAAAAAGTAATTATACTGTAAATTATGTAATTGACGAAGAGAGAAAAACTGCAAAGTGTTAATTTGGCAGTATAAGTCGCTCATTCCAACACGAAATTAACTTTTGCATTTAAAAACTTATGTAAATGGATAACTCATGTACTTAAATTATGTTTAAACAAAATGTTATGTGCATTTAATTGACTCTATCAATGTTGTTTTTCCCCATCAGCCATCCGACTCCGAATTTGCATCGCAAACAAAAGTCTACGAGGATATTGGAGAAGAAATGCTCCTTCATGCGTTTGAAGGTGAGTGTATGAAAAGGGAAAATATATATTTGAAATGTGTTGCAACATGCTAGTTTAAATAAATAATATGCTTCTTCCTTTGATGTGGGTGACTTATATTTGCGGAAAACGATGCGCGTTTTGACAGACAAAATTTGCTCGTGTTTCCCTTTTCCTGTATTAATAATTGAGTTTTCAAAGTGTTCCTTGAAGAGTGGCAATAAATTTATTTCTGTTGAAAGCACACAACGAAAAAGTATGCATCTATGCATGCTTATACACACTCCGAATAACTTTCATATTCAATATTAAAGCAAAAGTTATGTAAACACACATGATCATCTTTTAAGCGTTGATGCGATGAAGTGAAATGAAAGTTCGTGGCGGAACATAATAATTGCCTATTTATTCCGCATTAGGTTTACATAATGTTCACTACATTGCTTTCATGCTTGACGTTTCCAATTTAAAATTCGCATCTTCACTCTTCACATATTTAACAGCCTCTTGTCAGCAAAAGTCCTTAAAATGTCGCAACCTCATATCCTCTTTTTAAAATGTCTCAATAGAATAATGTAAATAAAGTCACTCGCAGGATTTGCTCCCGGTACCTAGGTATATTACCTATTATGATATAGCCATAACTTTCCTTCATTTTTTTTGTCAACGCAGACTAGACTAGACTTTCTTTTTTTTCCCCCATTCTCAAGTATTACCAAAACCTAGAACTCAAGGACCAATTTGTAGAAGAGGCTCAACTTCCAGTTGACGTATTTGGGTTGCTCATTTTTTTTCTCCCTTGCTTGTGAAGGAGGACAAGTTAAATGCTTCTACACATAGGCTTCTTGGAACTCGGCATGGGAGCTAACACATTTTTAACAACATAACACTTATTATTACATGTTACAAATGATACAATTTTGTACACATCATTACTATATTATGCTATGATTGCACACATAAAAATGTTTAATGTATTAGTTAGCAGGGAAAAGCAAACAGGCAAACAAGTGGAATGGAAGAAGAGACAGTGAGAATATACGTGGGTGAAAGTCACCTTGTTCTGTTTTTGTGAAGAGTATGATATTTTTTTGCTACTGGGTTTCACTTAATGCTCTGCTGATTTCTCCGTGTGTGATCTCCCATATCTCGCCTAGCAGTCACTAGTAGGCCAAAAAGAAGAAGAAGATTTACTGCACACAAGAACATGGAACTTTCTCTTGCACACGCATACTTTCACACCAAAAGACACTCTTGACTTTCCAAAACAAACAAAACAGCTGGGAACTTATAAAAAGCTTCCATATCGAATAAACCCCGCAATTACAAACATTAAATAAAAATGAAAGTTAAAAACATATATATTCAAGGTACCGCCCCCATCCATCCTGTGTATATCTGTATTGTCCTAAAATATTCCATCCTTTCTCCGATAGTCAATAAATTTAAACAATGGTGTAGGAATAACAATCTAATGGTAATTGAGTCAGATAAAAACGCAGGAGTCTGCAACGAATAAACCCCGCAATCACAAACATTAAATAAAAATGAAAGTTAAAAACATATATATTCAAGGTACCGCCCCCATCCATCCTGTGTATATCTGTATTGTCCTTGGTTAAAGATTCAAGGGAAAAATTGTAACAAAAAGTGGGTGAATTTCTAAAGGGAATCGGAAAATGTAACGGAAATTTCAAGGTTTCACTGCGCGATAACCAGTTTCCGCAGTCATGAAAGTCATACTTTAATGAAATGATTAGATGATTAAAACGAAAAGGAAAAATTCTCCATTTGCATAATAATATTATGTTGTAGTTAAAATGCAATTTTCTAGAAAACTACCAACAAATGCGCCTGTGTAACATTGTTAGGCTCACTCTAACTATGCCTCTGTTTTCCTGTTTTGTCTTCCATTAAATTGCTTTCAAAATGTACAAAATCCCATTAAATTCTTTTTTTAGACAAAAACTAAAACGTCTCAAATTTCAGAATAACAGTGCTCCACTTTCCCAGAATGGTTTCCTACTGACCTTGTTATTATTTTTGTCCTGATTTGTTGTTTGTTTTTCTCAAATTTATTCCAGGATACAACGTGTGTATATTCGCTTACGGACAAACGGGTGCTGGGAAATCTTATACGATGATGGGGAAACAGGAAGAAGGTCAGGAGGGCATCATTCCTCAGCTCTGCAAAGATTTGTTCACTAGAATTCATGAAGACAAAGAGGGTCTCCAATGCTCAGTGGAGGTAAATAGTTTTAAACTTTTCTGTTTGCTTCGTGCTCATACTGCATTGCATTACAATCATGCTCATCCATTTTCCTAGTTTAAACATATTATGTACACTACTAAACAAAATCTTTAGAGTCTTCAAGCTATTTGTTAAAATGCAGCCATTCTTAGTATAATAAATGACAAGACTCATGGCAGACACGGAGAAGAATAAGACAAGTGGTTATTTTCTTTGCTACTCATTCGTTACTTTTTACGTTTTGTTTAACAACTTTTACTACATTTTTTGGGTTTCTGGTCGTGTAAATGTCTTAAAAAAGAAGTCCATTATGATCATCTAAACTCTTTTGCAACGCATAAAAGTGTACAACTCTGCAACTTTTTAAGTGTGCAATATCCAGTTCTTTTTTTAAGAGCCAACCCACCACCATTGCTTTTCCCATTTACGATTGAGCAACAGTCAAAATATATATACTTATATTGCAATGTTAATACGCATTCCATTCTATTTTATTTCCCTGAGATCCCATTTATTATGATGTAGATAAATATTAATACATAATAAGGGAAATGTATATTTGTTTTAAAATATAACTAAAATTGCTTTTCGCTCTCGTTCAATTTGTATTGTTATAGGTTAGCTATATGGAAATTTACTGTGAGCGAGTTAGAGATCTGTTGAATCCTCAAAACAAAGGGAATCTCAAAGTACGAGAGCATCCACTTTTGGGACCATACGTGGAAGGTATGTCAAGATTAATCCAGAAACACTAAGTGTCTTTACTAATGTGCATATATATATTACTTAAATTAATATTAAACTTTTATAATATCTTTTGTATGTTGAAGATCTGAGTAAACTGGCTGTGACCTCGTACTGCGACATACACGAGTTGATGGATGTTGGAAACAAGGCAAGGACCGTGGCAGCCACCAACATGAATGAGACTAGCAGCCGATCTCATGCAGTATTCACCATCATATTTACTCAAAAACGGCTTGATATGATGACGAATCTTACGGCAGAAAAGGTAAGTAAACAAAAATACCACATATACCTATATGAAAAGGGGGAAAATACAAAAAAAAAACCGAGATAATAAGTACACATTCAAATTCTAATCAAATCATGAACAAGGTTATTAAATTACAAAAAGAATCAAATGTGAAATGAAAAGGTATCGATTTCCTTAGATCATCCACCTGCTGGGTTCACTTTTATATAAATAAATGGAAAAAATTGGTTCCGAAAGTAATTTCTTTTCCAACCCTTTTCTTTTCCCTTGTTTCAACGCAATATATTATGCAATCAAAATTATAAATATGCAGCCAAACCTAATAGTTCAAACAGTTCCCGTATGTTTTATATTTAATCTCCGTAAAAGTAAAATATTTTAATACAAGCAGATGCTTATAATAATAACACAACAAATGGATGAATGATAGTGAAGTAAAGAGATGACATCAAGCAATGATAGTCATGTAACATAAAAATAAACCAATATATGAAATGGTGATGGAAAGCTACCCGGAAAGCTGCAAGTAGCACATTTGTTTCCTACTTGTTCAAAATAAAAGGTATCAGACGGATCACGAAACGACCACCTGCCAGCATCACAAAAAAAACACACAAAATCTAATAAAGTAGATATGAAAATAGGTGATACGTAATAGCAAAGGCATCCATATTACCTTTGCAAATAGACGTACTTTGCACATATTGTACTCTAATATATCCATCTTGCTTTGTTGTTCCACCTCAGGTATCCAAAATATCCTTGGTAGACTTGGCAGGCTCGGAGAGAGCAGATTCCACTGGAGCAAAGGGCACAAGACTGAAGGAAGGAGCAAATATCAATAAAAGCTTGACAACTCTAGGAAAAGTAATTTCAGCATTGGCAGAGTGTTCGGTAAGAAAGAAAAAAAGGAGTACACACAGATCAGAAGAATAACACCACATATAAAACATACATACATACATGCATATACCTACTACATTCACAGAAGCAGACTTACGGAAGAAAAACTTATGAGAAAGAATCTTTCTCTTTTCTCTCTTTTTTTGGCTTGACTTTTTGCGGTTTTCTATCTTGCTTGTCTACGTCTTTTCAACCCATGCCTTGTAAACTTGTTATATATATGTATATTTTTTTCTTCCTCATTATTGCATGAATGCCATTGGATGTGGTGTGTTACGATGTATAATGCACAATGTGAAGAAATGAACAAAAAACATATAGCATTCTCTTCTTCTTTTTGGAAAATGCTGTTATTATATTGAATAAAAACATCCATAAATACTTGCTGTCCATGTAGTTTGTTCGCTGGTTCATTGTTATGGCTCACTCACATTTTGAGCCCTATTTATGTGCTCTATAAAATGGAAGCTTAAGAGAGGCAAATGTGTGTAATGAAGTGGCAGGTAGTAAGTATGTAAGCGCCAATCGCTACCACCCCATTCGCTAGACAACTACAATGAAGCTGTGTAATGTCTGGATGCTGGATTCTAATTCTCCTGGATAAAAAGAAGAGAGAATTATTCGGGAGAATCAAACTAAAAATGTATTTAAAACACACACTAAAGCCTGCCTGAGAATAGTTGATCATTATTATTATTATTACGTAAGTATTGTACGTAATTATTTATATATGTATAGAATGTTTCAAGTTTTACAGAGAAAAATGTACCATTCAAAATACAATATTTTATATACAAAATTCAGAAAGTGCAGTGTAGAAAAAATTATTATATTTTGTAATGGAGTAGCAAGCATTCATTTTTTTTGCATTCTGCCTACAGTAGAATGTAGATCGATTGGACTGTTTCCAGGAATGATGATATATAATATTTATCCATGCTATATCTTCAATGTGGCCTTTGTTCTTTTCCCGTAGACAAAGAAGACCTCGTCAAAGAAGAAGGGTGACTTTATTCCATACCGAGATTCTGTCCTCACATGGCTCCTCCGTGAAAGCCTAGGTGGAAACTCGAAAACAAGCCATGATCGCTGCCATCAGTCCTGCGGATATTAATTACGAGGAGACCTTGTCAACTCTCAGGTTGGTGGAAAAGGATTAAAAAAGGAGAATGAGGATGCGAATGCTACCGATGAAATAGTCATTTATTATACGATACCGTGCAGAAATTTTTACACACAAAGCAAAGTCGCAATTACAATGAAAGGATTATTAGTTTTTAATTCTCATGCAAATGATGTCATGTGTGATGTGTGGCTTGGTGAAAGTAGCGCTCATCCCATTTACTACATATCAGCATCAGCAGCATGAAAAAAGAATATTATTCTACTCCCAGCTCGTTTATCATCTCACTCTTTCTTTTTTGTTCCCGTGCAGATATGCTGATCGTGCCAAGCAAATAGTCTGTAAAGCCGTTGTAAACGAGGATGCAAACGCAAAATTAATTAGAGAATTGAAAGAGGAAATCCGAAGACTGAAAGTGCTTCTTAAGCAAGAGGGTATAGTGGTGGGGGAGGGTGGGGAGATATCTGAGGCAGATGCTGATGCCGACGTGGAGAATGCCAACACCACAACCTCCTCTACCGAGCAAACGGGCGTTGGTGGCGGGGTAGGAGGTGTACCTTCAGTGCTGGTGAATAGAAATACAGGGCATGCCGTTCGAAGGGGGATTGAGAGTACGAGCAGCATCGCGGAAGATGCTGTGGATCAATTACATGCGAATGAAAAATTAATTGCAGGTAATTAGTAGTAAAAAAGTACACGTGTAAAAATAATTTCTGCAACCAATTGTAAAAGAAGTGAACATGGATCGTTTTTCTGGTCGAATGCTCCATCATTCCATGACCCAATTACACGATTTTTTTTTCCGGGTGGGAAAACTTGTTGCATTTCTTTATTTTATGCCTTTGTGCACTCATGTACAATGAAAACTTATTCTCTAACCCACCCACCAGACCGTGCACTAATGATAATGATCCCAACCAATACTATATGCTATCATCAACATCATCATCATCTTCTTCGCTCCGACTTCTTGTCTTCTCTCCCTTGGTTCGTGATATTTTTTCCAAGTTCCGATGTTTAATGAAGCATGAGTCCCTCGAGATGATTCCCAAGATATCACTTTTCATTCCAGCCGTTCAGCAGCCCGCCAGACCATATATTATCCCTTGCTGTCTATTTCCTTTCTCTCAGTTTACCCCAATTCCTACTTTACCATTCATTTCTTAAGGGAATTCCAGTTTTACTGTCCTTTGTCATTGCACGAATTTTTACCTTGTTAAGCTAACTGACAAGGCTTTTTCCCACTTTCTACATTTTCATTAGCAAACCGAATAAAATGTAGACAAGAGCAAAAAAAATAAAGAACCTGCGTTGCTGGCTTTTATGTCGTCTTTATTGGCTGTTTTGTTTCTTTTTCGCCAAATGTACACTTTCTTTTTTAATGTTTCTTTCTAATGTTTTTGTTTTCCCCCTTTGTATGCATCTTTTTCTCCCGTTGCTCGTGAAGTAATTAACTGGTCCACAAATGTATATGAGCACATATGTTAAATATGGGCTACTGCCGCTTTCACCACAAGGGAAAAGTCACGTTGTATATTTTTCAACTTGACTGCTGACTCTGCTCTCTGGTCTGGTCTCGTCTGGTTATCCCTATCTTCGTCGTTGCTATTTCTAAGATATCATCAACCATCTCTTCTTATTGTTATTTTTATTACTACTAGAACATGATGAGTAACTTTTTTTTCTTATTTAAAAAAAACTTTGCTGTACTATTTTTTCTCTTGTGCACAGAACTAAATGAAACTTGGGAAGACAAATTGAAAAGGACTGAACAGATCCGGATGCAAAGAGAGGCTGTGTTTGCTGAAATGGGCGTAGCGGTGAAGGAAGATGGTAAGATAGCTTATATGTAAAAACTCACTCTCTCTATATTTTTTAAAACTCTGTACTGATAGTAAGGACCTGAAAATTCAACGCAGTAGACACAGCATCCGTAGATAGCATAATTTGTTATGTTAAAGCTTCCGCTCTACAAAGAGTTGCCTACGTATACACATAATTTGATGCTATTATCTGTTTGGTAGAATATAATTTTGTTATTTTGTGTATCATGCAACATTTTAGAAAATGACTTAATTATTTGGCCTAAAGCCTGGAATAAACAAAAAGGCAACACTTGCTCAATAACAAGCAAAACATGAATATTAGCTGTATATAATACCTACTCATGGTTTTTGAGCATGTATTTAACTAAAAAACGGATGTTAAAATGTTTGCAAAATGGATGGTACTACACTCTGTGTAAACGTGAAGTATCTATGCAGAATTTTCTCTTGTGATTAAGATCCCTACATATATTGTAGATGTTTGCGTGATCAGATCAAGTGCCTCTTGATTATTATTACCTCGATCTTTCACTGCCTCATGAAAATTTCAGTTTTAAAGGCATTTTCAGTATCTTCATGTTTTACCTTCATCAATATGATGTTCTACGTCTCGAGTTTCTCATTTGTTAGAATGATCATATCTACCGGGGGAGTCGAACGAGCAACGTATCAGCTACACACATAATAGCTTTATATATTTCTCTATTGCTTCTGCTTGATTTAGGTGGAACCGTTGGCGTATTTAGCCCAAAGAAAACCCCTCATCTTGTCAATCTCAATGAAGATCCTTTCATGAGTGAATGCCTATTGTACTATATCAAGGATGGTGTAACGAGAGTGGGTTC
Source organism: Zhuqinia jingwanae (assembly GCA_027744095.1). Lineage (NCBI taxonomy): Eukaryota > Metazoa > Arthropoda > Collembola > Entomobryomorpha > Paronellidae > Zhuqinia > Zhuqinia jingwanae. Next base: position 10,051 of record JAHZNC010003226.1, read on the forward strand.
TGCTGACTCTGAGACGCCTCAGGTAAAGTGAAAAAAACACATATTTTTATATTACTTTGGAAAAAGCAAAATTACGCTTTTGAAGAAAGGGGTGATGCAACTGTACCGTATGTATGTATGTATACCGCTGCTAAAAAGAAAAATAAATCACAAGGGACCCTAGTTGACGTTAACAAGTGAAAAATATCATATACCTACATACATACATAACCTACATAAAAAAATTTAGCAGTAGGATCAATAGGATCAGCAACAGCTTTACGTATAAATATTTATGACTATAGCTGAAATTTTCCTGTTTCTGCTCTGATATGCCATGTGATTTTCTCCCTCGCGTTTAAAAACAATTTAGGACATTCAATTATATGGAGCGTACATAGGAGATCAGCACTGCTTTTTCGAGAATGTTGACGGAGTTGTCAAACTGGTTCCCGTGGATGGGGCTCAATGTTACGTGAACGGGACTAAAATTGACGAGCCTATGGAACTCGTGTCAGGTTCCAGGGTTATTCTCGGAAAGAACCATGTTTTCCGATTTAACAATCCAAGTCAAGTGGCAGCTCAGAGCAGGAGACCCGTCCAAACAACCGATAAATGTGACTGGGACACTGCTCAAGTAGAACTTCTTGAGCAACAAGGTATGCACAAAAATTCAAAGAGAAAGCCACACGTATTGTGATCATTTCCTTTGCCGCTTGTCATTTTCAATACACCAAAAGCAAATAAACAAGGGCTGTTCAAACAAGTTCAGAGCTGGTGTTAATGGACATCATGATATTGAGATGATGTACATATTGATCAAAATATGCAAGCTTTTTTTTTATTTGTTACACATTTTGCAATATGTGACTTTTGTGTGTAGGCATTGACTTGAAACTGGAAATGGAAAAGCGACTAATGGCATTGGAGGAGCAATTCCGGAAGGAGAAAGAGGAAGCAGACAATGCCTTCGAACAGCAGAGAAAGGTATATATAATATGCGTATATACCTAATAAGCTTGAAATAAATTGCGGGGGATTGTGACGCCAGATACTTGATATAGGCATATACCAATGCTCTGTACAATGCTCCATCCTCGTTTTCACTTCAGCGAAGTGAAAGTTAGTAGTCAAGTGAAAGTGCTTCTTTCTTGCATCAGAGTATTCAGAGCACGATGTCGCACTTTGTTATTTTTGCACAGATGTTCACTTTTTCCCCACTCTGATATCCTGTTTTGTTCATAGCATTCAATGTTATTACAAAACTACGTAAATACATACTCACATTTTTTGGAGTGTGTCTTGGAAAAGTGTGTTACTCTGCTAGACCACTTGTCCTTTTTTTTGGGATCATTATCGTCATCAATATGATAATCATTCTGATTCAATGTATTTTGATATTATGCTTTCCCTGAACAGAATTATGAGGCTCGAATTGACGCCTTGCAGCGGCAAGTTGAGGAGCAATCAATGACAATGTCCATGTATAGCACGATGACCTCTGCAACGGATGCCGATAGTCATCAAATGATGCAAAGCTACATGACAGAACATGAATATGAGGATGAGCCATGTAATAATTTTATGAGATATTTTTTTCATGCGAGTATTACCATAATACATACACTTTTGCTAATTGGTTCAATTTTTCTTGTCTTGTGTTGCCCCATTTTCACATGAAACGCAGATGATCCCAGTAATGAAATTGCAAATTGGTCCGAGAGAGAGTATGAACTTGCTTTGAGAGCATTTCGTAAATGGAAAACGCATCGTTTCACCAGCCTTCGTGATGACCTGTGGGGAAACGCAATTTTCCTGAAAGAGGCGAATGCCATTTCGGTGGAGCTGAAAAAGAAGGTATGGGAAACGCAAGGAGAAAAATGGGCTGTTGTTTTGAAGTATCCTTATTATGAATATGATATCAAAAAGCTTTTGGCCATTTTTTAGTAATTGGGTGGCACTAGTACTTTGGATATTTTAATAATAATAAGAGATGATGGGGATGGTAAAGAGGATGCATATGGATGGAATAATAATGTTGTGCACTGTGTTTTTAGTGAAAGACTATGTATTGTTTTTTTTATTGTATGCGCGCCCTCAAGGTACAATTCCAATTCACTTTACTCACGGACACTTTGTACTCCCCCATTCCCTCCGAGTTTGTTGTTCATCCGAATGACGCGGATCATGATCATGAGGGTGGAAGAGATCTGGACACACCGGGTACAGTGGTAGCGGTGGAGGTACACGATATGAAAAATGGTGCTACGCATATATGGTCTTTGGATAAGTTAAGGTGAATAATAATGGGCCTATTCTCCATTAAATATTTTTTTGTCCTTATATATGCGTGTGCATACATTATGTAAGTTTAATGACTCCCTGTACAGAAATCGGTTGGAGCTAATGCGCGAGATGTACCAGAATTTTAACTTTGAATTGTCCCCAACATCTCCTATAACTACACCTTCCGCTAATAACGGCAACCAAAACGAATCCTCCGACCCATTTTACGACCGTTTTCCGTGGTTCCGCATAATCGGTCGCTCTTATGTTTACCTGAGTAATCTTTTATACCCGGTGTCTCTTTCCCACGAAGGGATTCCCATTGTAAATGAACACGGGGACGTGAAAGGTTATCTCAAGGTTATTGTTCAAGTGGAGAGTGTATGTGGCGGAGACGGAGATCAACTACAGCTGGTGCAAGAAAACGGTGGTAGCGGTTGTCCCACAGAAAATGGTGGATTTAACTCTGTAAAACAAAGTGCCCGAATCAGTTTTGAGGAGTATGCCCCTCTCCTGATGAAATACCAATATAAAGACAACCAGGAGACGGAGGATTCCATCCTTCCAAAGTTTTCCAGATTGCAAATGGGTCAGGATTATCATTTTAGAGTTGTGGTAGTAGCAGCCACAGGGATTGATCAGGAGTTTTCTGATGTTTTTGTTCAGTTCAAGTAAGAAATACGAGTAGATAGGTATACATATATTTACATACACACCTATATGTACATTTATAGCTATTTGTCTAATGAGCACGTTATAAAAAACCCCATAGATTAAAGTACCTTTCAAAGAATATTTATATTTTATTTCCTCTTCACATTTTATGATTACATTTGTTGACATTCCAATGTTGTCTGTTTTAGATTTTTACATTTGAATAACGAGACGTTTTCTACAGAACCAGTAAGAAATCATGGGAAAGGGATGTCAATCTTGTATTCGTATTCCCAAAACGTAAGTGTCAAATCTTGAAGATGGGTATAAAACTGTCTGTATATATTATGTTGAATGTGTCTGTGGAGAAATTCTACTCTCCGACTGAAATGCGATAAAAGTCTCTTCGCCGCTCTATTTTTTACTCTTATCCCTTTACTTTTCTCTGTACAGATCACTGTGACAGTTAATAATGCTTTCGTGGAATACGTGAAATCCCAACCGCTTCTCTTTGAAGTTTTTGGCCATTACCAGCAACATCCGCTTCATAAAGATGCGAAGCAAGATCCTCTCTCACAGTGAGTGCAAACTAGTTTTGTCTTTCTTTTTCTTCTGTGATCCAGACATACAAAAATAAATTGTACTTTTTTCATCTCGAAAAAAAGTCGATCATCATGATAAGCAAGTCATTTGTATGGTGTAAACATATGCAATTATCATATGAGAAACTTTTTCTTCACGCTTTCAAAGTGGCAAAATGCATTCACGTCACTGTTGAAACCACCACCCACATATATCTTCTTTTTTTCTCTCCAGAACTGGACTTAATCGCAATCCACCTCGTCGACTGCAGCTGCAACCACCTATTCCAATATCAGCCCCAGTGAGATCCACACGGTTTCCTTTACCACCTTCAATAGTAACAGCTACGGTTACTCATACGAGCACTGCACTTCTCCTTTCCCCTTCCAATGCAATCATGCCCACATCCCATATTGCCAAACGACTGGAACTCTTGGTCTGGTTTGAGATATGTGAGCTGGCGCCTAATGGAGAATATCTCCCTTGTACCATCACTCACGGAGATCACTTACCATGCAGAGGCGTGTTTGGACTTCATCAAGGGATCCAACGGCGTATTCGCATCACGATTGTCCATGAAACAGATGAAGATGTGAAATGGAGAGATGTCCGGGAGGTACTAGTTGGTAAGCACACGATGCAAAACAAAAATAGCCTGCTTTCTTCTCTTAAAATCTAATTACTACCTAATTGAATTATTTGACACAACAAAAATAGATACCTAATTACAATGAAATGATTACGAAAGAGACAATACATTTCGATGTTGATGCGCTTCTGTTGGGCGCTCTTCTTTGTGACAAATGAATGTTGATGTTGCTGGTGTTGTTGACGCCCAAAAATTGAATCCCATTATCTCGTTTCTTGCGTAGGTCGAATTCGCACCACCCCAGAATGTAAAATGGAGGAAGAGTTTGGAGGGGAAGAGCAAGATAATCACGTCCTTAGCCTTGGATTATTCCCTGGAGAATATTTGGAGTGTCTGAGTGAAGATAAAACACTATTTAGATTTGAAGGAGCTTGGGATTCCAGTCTGCACAATTCTGTTCTTCTGAATAGAGCCACTCCCTCGGGGGAACATGTGTTTTTAACTATTTCAGCGTATTTGGAGGTCAGTAGTAGAATTAAAGTGAAGGTAAAATTAATGGGGTAACGTGAGAAAGTTACTTGTACTGTTACGTGTTCTTACATACAGCTGGAATCCTGTGGCCAACCTGCAATCGTTACGAAAGATTTATGCGTCCAAATTCAAGGAAGATCAGGGGCACGTTCAATAAAAAATTTATTTTTACAAAGTAAATGCTCGACGGATGCTAATAGGCTAACCGGTTTGTATGAAATGTTGCTCCGAAGGGCCAATGATTTCTGTAAGTTACTTTTCACCGTTCTTTGAAATAATATTTTGTTTAAATCTCTAAAGATTTTCCTTTTTTTAATGTTCACTTTATCTTTTAGCATCTTGTCGAAGTAGTCGTAGATTTAGACGTGTTTTGGATACAAGCACGGCATATGTTCGTGGTGAAGAGAATCTTTCCGGCTGGAGGCCTTTGGGAGATTCGCTCCTTTTTGATCATCAATGGGAGCTGGAGAAAATTAGGAGACTGGAAGAAGTGGAGAAAGTTAGACATGCTTTGCTGCTTCGTGAAGGCCTCTTACCTACTCAGCCTATGAGCCCGGATTACATCAAAGGAATCAATGGGGAGATAAGCCACCTGAGTAGCAAGGAACAGAAGGTAAGAAATATTTAAATCCCCATCTCTGGAGAAATCTGGTTGTGGTTCGTGAAAAATCAGATTATATTATCTCATTTTAATTAAATAGGAGGTTTGCAATATGGCTGCCAAGCAGGGAATGATGAATGCTCAAACGGCAAGCATTCAGCGAAAGTCAACAACCTCCTCAGACAGTAATGCCCCGTTATCTCAACATGAAATGGCGTTGATACTTAAGTTTTTGAATTTAATGCAGGGGACGCATAAGGTCAGTGAATACTAAGCTACTAAGCATTTGAAACTTTAAAACGGCAAGATGTTCAATGTAATAATGCTGCCATTATCTTTAGGATGGAAATGGTTCCGGGTTGGGCGGAGGGGACGACGAGACCTCCGAGCAGGCCTATGAAGCCATGTCTTTGACGCCGTCACCATCCACGGAGTAAGTTATATTCCATCCTGAAACCTTTCTTTATAATATGAGTTTGAGATTGTATCTTTTAAACGAGGAGTCTCCTTTTTCCTTTTTTTCAGGGCACTTCCAGATCAACATAAATCATCAAGGCCAGAACGGCCGAGGTCACTAATTTTAGGCGGAAACATGTTGAATTTGGGTGCACAGAATCTGACTTCCAGAACTACCCCATCATCACCAACCAAAGAATTATATTTGTATGTTCCTGAAATAGAAGAGGTGCGAATTAGTCCAATCATATCCAGAAAAGGTTATCTCCATGTCTGTGATGATCGTCGTGGGGTGTGGAGAAAGCGATGGATTGTAAGTTAGCACTGTGGAAAAAAAGAAAGCTGGAAACAAATAACATGGTTTGCTTGATGAAACACGATGTGTATAATAAAATAAATGAAATATGTGAGTTTGTTTTCCTTATAATTTCAAGGTTGTTCGTCGTCCCTACGTGTTTTTGTACCGTGATGAAAAGGATCCTGTAGTAAGAAATGTGTTGAATTTAGCCAATTCACAAGTAATTTATGATCCAGATGCTGAAGGACCCTTGTCGAATTTGTTTACGTAAGAAAAGCACATAATAATAATAACAGTAATTATATGTACCTATGCATAAATAGCACTACTTATAATAAAATGAAATGCGTGAGAAAGCTGTTGTTTTGTTGTAACTGTTTCTCCAATAATATTTTGTGTGCGCCATAATATAGACTTGCTGCAAAGGACAAAACCTACACATTCCAGCCACCTAATGATAAGGACGTGCAAGACTGGTTGTATGCTGTAAATCCACTTTTAGCTGGTCAAATTCGGTAAGAAAAGCACAACAATAATATAATCCTCGAAAGATCAATAATCCTGAAATAAACCCATTTCACCCAGAGGTTGGCATGTACTTGTTTGAGACTTTTATGAGAAAGAAAATGCAATAATCGTTTATTATGTCTTTTTGTCACATTCCCTTTTTTTAAAACAGATCGCGTATGTCTCTAAATAAATCGAATCAGCTCGCAAACCAGCAAACGATTCAGTCTCCTGCGGAAAACTCTACTTCCAATACCTAGGGGCTGTGGGTACGTGCACATAACCAGCAGTATATAATAATATATGTGTATATATTTATGCTGTATTCTGTGAAAACAATGATTTTACCATAAGGCATGATGGGGAATTACTTTGCATTTTTTTCCATATAATAATAATAATAATAATAATATGGTAATATATTTTTCTTTCCAGTTTGTTAGTTATGCTTACGAATATTTGCGAACTAGTCTGGGAAATACATGTTCGGAATTGGATGACTGTGACTGAAAAAAATTACAATATGTACTACCACTACTATTACTACTACTTCTAGTCTTGCTACATGTTGACAATGATGACATGGACATGACCTGCCACCTTCTTCACTCTCAGGAGTCATATCAGAAAAAAATACATACAATTGCTACTACTTACTACGGAACAGCCTTTTACTGCTTGCGCCGTTACAAAATATACTGTGACTTCATGCAGAACAATCGTATTTTATAAACAAAATATATGATTAATATTAATTATTATTATCTTTAGCATCATAGCAAGCTTTCAGAGAGAGAAATTGAATTCGTCACTTGTTGTTTTGACATGTAATGAATTTGATTAACGCTAAAAATTGCCCAAAATATACATGTAGTTTTGTCATAATAATAAATGGGCCGTAGGCAATACTATAGAATTTATAGTGGATATAGAGTTAATTATATATCATAGCCTGAAAATTTAATTTTTTGAAAAAGATGTATTCTCGCTTAATAATATTGCGTTCTTGTAAAAAAAATATGATATGCTAGAAGGTGGTATAGTGGAAGTAATTTCTATGATCTCTTTTTGATGCAACAAAGCTTTATTTTTTATTTGACAAGAAAATCTATTATATGAATAAAATATATATATACTACCTTAAGTGTGTAATTGTAACAATAATAATATGTATATAGTTGTAGGATATAAAAAAATCTTTAAAAAACAAAACACGACAAGAGGGTAAACTGAGATTCACGACTTGTTTGTCAGCTATATATAATGAAATCAGGTAACGAATCACTTCATTATGTATTTTTGGGGAATTGTTTTTTCCAAAAAAAAGAAGATATTTAAATATTAAACTGGAGAAAGATTGGAAAGAAAGGTGGTTGTATTTTATGATAATCTTTTTGAAGTTTAAATAGAAGCAATGCAGTGCTTAGGTTAAAAAAAGTCCATGCACACCTATACCTACCTAATTTTAACTACATCTACAGCTACATTTATTTCTCTTCTACTGTAGTTGTTCACTGAAACGATGAGCCACTCCAATAGAACTAAAAAAGTAGAGTTTTGAAAAATAAAAATAAACGAATTCTCAAACTACCTTACTTTTAAAATAAACTCATGACTGAACTGGATCAGAGAATTTTTACGGTTGTGAATGTGCCACACAAGGAGCAAATGTGTTTGCAACCGATTACATCATAATTTGAATGGTTATGATGTAACTAAATGAAAAAACTTTACCATATGATTCATTGGTTTCATTTTATGAGTTATTCGCTGTGTAGCTAAAAATGTTCCATTTTTTGTTTGGATTATTACCAAACTTGTACATTCTACAGTACAGCATGAATAAGGGGAGACTTTCCTTTTTTTTGTATTTGCTGGTCAGTATACAATTTATATATAACTTAATTATACAAATATTATGATAAATTAATTTAAAAGCCAATTAAATAATATGTGCAAAATGCTAATATGTATCCAAGATTTTTCTCCATATAAAAAGAATGGCTGCCTACATGCCTAACTAAACATGCTAAAAAAATAAGATACATATTTACTGAACTTTATATTAAACTGCAAAACTGTTGAAAGGAGCGCAATTTAGTAAATTAACGCAGAAGAACGCATAATTATATTCACTACACACACATCCAATCCAACAACATTTAATGACATAATATATATATTGTACCTTGTCATTTATTATTTAATGTAAAAACAAAAAATTGTGAAAACGGATCAGAATTCTCAAAAAATAATGCCGAAAGGTGAAAACAAAAAAAAGTAATTGGGGGAAATATTTTGAATTGGCAGTACTGCCTTGAATTGTGAAATTGTCAATTTTATGCCTTAATTTTAAGATTATCTTATGTACTTTATCAATCAACTGTTACCAGTTGCGGTAGAGTAAAAAAAGTGATTAAAACCTCTCATAAAAATGTCGCAAATGTTAACGTTACTGATCATATTATGGTAGTGTTGCTGTTGACTTTCAATCAACTAAATATAGCTTGCGGTGATTTTCTTACAGTAGTACCAGCATAGCAGCCAGTGTACCAAAAAAAAACAAATCCTACTTGACTTGTGAATCTAGATTCTAGATGTTCAAAAATATCAAATATGAAAAATACATTTAAGATAATCCTTGCAATAAAAAAAGAATTTTGCTGAATTGTAAAGTAAAAATAATTTGTGAATATAAAGCCTTCATTTTATTTTTTGCATTTTTCATGAATGATTCCGGCATAAAAATTAATTACCAAGACTGGGAAACACACATAATATATATTTCTAAAACGGTTGACATTAAATCATCGTGTACGGTTTATTTAATACCGATTTGGGCAGTAGAGAATAAACGATATAATAACAAAGACTAATAAATATATTTTATATATATCCTAATAATATAGAACTCTACATACAATAATATTGTACAAACCTTCCGTACGAATTTACTGTATCATACATAATATTCGATTTATTTATTTACAAGACAAGTCATTTTTAGCGTCAAAACCATTCCACATGCATTTACATACCTAGGTAATTTATAAGCCCGACGACGGCACTGGGAGAGAGGAAGGGATGGGACAAGAAGTAAAGTTGTAAAGTTTAGCTCTTTACTAAACACTATTCACGACCGGGTTGAGACACAAATCTGGAAAAATCCTAATAATAGTAAACGTAAAAAATCCGTGTTGATAATAAAACATACTATTCCATGAAATAAGACTACCAGAAAACCTCTTTTCAGAGTTAGCACTCACGAATTCATATTTCTTCGTACTTTTATCACACAATAATTGTAAATCTACAAAGCCAAGACGAAAGGACAAAGTAAATACAATACAATAGCATTACTTTTATGCAACTGTTTTTGCACCGTGTGTGAAGTAGAAAAAGTTATTTAGTGAGGTGGATATACCTCGCATTCGCATACGGGAAAACTTTTATTTTGAACTTATTTCACGATTAGTAGTAGTAATAATAACAGTACGTTGTAATAATAGTATTTGAATAATGTTATAATAATAATATATTCTTTTTTTTATTCAATTACCTACATGTGGTATGCATGATTTTTAAAAATGCAATCAACTGTTTAAATTAATTTTATGAGGACCTACTCTTCACGCAGATTAACTACTAAACTAATTTTATGACTTTTACGTGGTAGGTGAAGGAGCTGGTGAGGAGAAATGAAGTACAGTATATTTATTACTCTGAATCTTGAATTCAGGATAAAAGTCAAGAATACATTTAAATAAACATATACATACCTTCATAGTCTAAAGCTGGATCGATTTTCGGTGTCAGAAAGGCGATAAATAAATTAAGGTGGTATATACCCAATGCATACGTAATAATATACCATCCCTGAAACAAAAAATACAACATTACTATTATTACCAAAAATAATTTGCTTCATCTTGAAAGCCAGCTAATCATCAAAAGAAACGGAAACAATCCAATTGGCTTCATATTACACTTAAAACTTACTTGAGCCAGTAAAATTCTTAAAATAAATAAAAGGACAAGAACTAGGGCAAACACCCATCGGCCTTTTGTGTGTGGCGTTGATCTATCAAGGAGTAACTGGTATTTGATACCGATCCCTTTGAAAAACCTTGTGACTACATTTGACGACGATGAGTCGTCTGCAATAACATAAATAATAATTGAAATAATTAAAATTAACTACAATAAAATCTCAAAATTAATATTAAACCCACTACTGTAATTACAAAATTGCCCAACCTGTTGTAAGTCCTTCGTCCATCATTTGGGCTGCCTAATGGATGTGATGTAGAAGTAGACCCTTACACAAGTACACACCACTGTTGATGATGTATGCCAAGTGTTGTCCAAAAAAAAATCGAAGACACACAGGAGGAAGCAGTATAAAAATGAGCTATGATATTTGTTTCAGTATTTTCAGTTTTTAAGAAGACATCTAAAAACACAAAGAGGAGAGACACAAAATTATTTAAAACCTCTTAACATATTTTAGCACACAAATAATAATTGAATAGATTTAGAGATCATGCGGCATGAAAATAATCAAACAACAATTCACACCGGGTTTATTTTCTTTATACCTTCAACTACCCTCCTCTCTTAACAACGCAGTTAAAGAAGCTTCACAGAATCACAGATTACTACTTTATCATACGATCTTTAATAATCCTGTATGAATTTATCCACAACTTTTTTAAAACTAAAAATCTCTCAGCTGTTTTCTGTTGATGTTGTACTTTTACTTCCAAGTTTCCATTCTAAAACTTTGGAAATCTGGCACTATATTCAAGGAAACATACTTTTGAACGTCTAATTTAACTTGCTATAAACACAATTAAACTCTTTTAATATTAGTTTATTTCATTATATTTGGGAGAAACCACAACATCAGCGGCATTTTTAATTAAATGCATCATCACAAGAAAAAACGCACAGCTGAAAAGTAAAGAGAGATGTGATGACGTGCCCAATCCTTCACAAAATGACAGATTGAGCTTAGCGCCCAAACCAAATTCACAAAGTACTATTCTATGAGCACTACTATTAGTCATACATTCACGTAATATTGTGTTCTATAATACGTGTACTTACAACACAACCTATTCCCATCCCCAAACAAAAAGCCTTCGAGACAATGAAATGAAGCTATCAGTAATAATCAGTATTCCTAAATCCTAAACGCTGTCCGCTGAAGGAAGATTGAAAAAGTGTTATGAATTGAAGCTTTCAATTTGAAACAATACGTGACAGAGATAAAAGAAAAAGGGTTAAACATTTACTTTGTTTGGTTTGTCAAACAAACTCTAAGTCTGCTCTCAAAACAGAGATATGATGCATGATGCAAGACTTGCATTAAATGCAAGTTGAAGAAGTGAGAACTTTTGATTGTTTATTGAAGGCTGAAGGACATACACACCAAAACGAAGAGAACAGAAAATTATCTGATGAAGAGCATGATTATTTATCCCATCTCACTTACGATAATAGCAAATTGTTAAACTGTTGGTTGACTGTATCATCATGAAAGTTTATAATGCTCATTATTGCAAACGTCCATTCATATTATATTGTATGCGTGTGAGTAATATATCAATATACTTTTAGCACATGACTCAACAAAATCGTCCTGGTCATCATCGTTATCGTTAGGTTATGTTATCATTTATAATAAATTAATAACATATGATGCTCCTTAGTTTTTCTCACTGGATGATCGCACTCATGTCATGTCGTCATACTCATAAATCACCATTTTTGTTGAAATATTTCTTATAATTTTTTTACATGAAGGTTCTCCTTCCCAAGAATGATGAAAGAAGTTAATTAATACGCAATCATGTGCGTAAGTAATTTAAAGAAAGCAAGATGGGATAAAATGCTACTCTATGTGTGAAGTAGGTGAGATATATATGAGTTTATGTAAGTACACAGTACACGTGTACTTTGAACTCTCTTGTCTATTTTTAATACTTACTCCCAAAAAATCCCACCAGTTGTCTTTTAAATCGTTTAGTGTGACTTATTTTGTCGTAGTCTTACAATTAACCAGAACGAAAGAATGATGATGGAGAGGATGAGCTTTTGTCTTCTCGGGCTTAATTTCTAAACGACTCCGATCCCATGTTTGGTTTGTCTTTTATTTTCTCATATTCAGTTGAGTAAAAAATCTATGAAGAAATTATTTTGCTTACCAAGTCATAAATCATGCAATTTCTTAAGTTTATTGGATAACAACTTTCACCCTTCTATTAGAAAAGGAATGTAAAATTGTTGAAAGATATTAATGCCTTGCATATACAGATGCAACTCAAAAAACAAAATATACAAAGAAATGTAAAATGCTCTATGTTGTAAATATGTGGGCAAAACTGTGTCTCCGTCATCTTCATATATAGCACAAGTTTGACACGACATCTCTATAAAAACAATATCTACAACACAATTTTTTGATATTATGCATTGAAAGCATCATGCATCCTGTTGACAATTTCAAAAATACAATTATTATTTTTTCATAATAAAAACATCTTCAAGGACAATACAGAATACAGACAGACAGACTTTGTACTTCCATATATCTATCAACGCAATCTCCATCTTTTCGCAGTAGTAGCTTTTATAAAAATTAAATTCATTTTTGCTGCAAATGTATGTACGTAAAAGGTAGTACGTCGATCGCACTACGTACGTAGTACATACGTAGTGCAAAAGTGCAAACGCAAACATTTTGTTCTATTTATCGTGTCTCATGTTATTTTTTCGCTAAAATTTTCTTTCTCAACACATCTATGTCTCCTCCACTGACAATTTTCTGTCCAGATTGCCAGGCTCTCCAGCCAGACTGTGGACTCATTCATAGTCATAAAAAAATGGAGTGACATCATCAAAAAAAGTAAAAATCCATATTTATTTACTTAGGGATAAAAGCCTCTACCCTGCCACGTCATCAAGTCACCCAATCCAATAACAGTGATTTAATACAATATTATAAACATATATTCATAAGTACTCTTCTGTTGCCAAATGAAACCTTTTATTTTTTTTCATCCTAAATTTAAAAGAAAAGATAATAATACTACATGATTTTACATATTTCCAATGTACTGGGACAAACTACAATATTTTCATCACGCTTGTGTATCATTTCATGATGATCATAGAAGACCTTCAATCCATTATAATACTTGAAAATCGAAAGAAGCATAATTTTTGAAGATTATTGTAACATAACATTTTCCTGCATACTATTCTCTCTGTCACATTTTTGAGCCACACTACACTCCATAATAATAGTCCATAGCCGGTCTGCCTGCATGATAGGCATGATAGTAGCACATTTTTTGTCTTTGACATGACGTATCCGTCTGGCTGTATTTTTCAAGTATCCACCTACCACCACCGCACCACTACTACTACCATTTATATACTACCACCGTACTTTTATCACTAATAAAACCAGCAGACATTTGGGACAATACAAAAAAATCGCAGCAGGCAAGCAAAGCAAAAGAAAAGGCGTACACTTTTACATATATATAATGTACACAACATACTCATGCATGCCTGAATAAAAGAATGCTATTGTATAGTGTACGGTACGGATTACAGATCAAGGTGCAAGGTATGAAATGAATAAAATTTAACTCAAGCATTCAGCAGCATCTGCTGAATGAATTCTGTGACTTGACAGAGAAATGACGGACAAAACGAGAAGGACGGCGGCGGTGCGGTGGTGGTTCTGCTAAAAATTTATACATATCTTGGCGTTGTTGGCAGTAGAAGCGGTGTGGTGCGGTGGTGGAGTTGGCATTGGTTAAATAAAGTCGTTTTTTTTGCTAGTGTAAGTAATGTTTTAAAACAGGCTTATAATAATACACATAGGTATATTATCTACCTTTTCTATAGTTGTATTTTGGAGGTACTCCAATGCATCCATATCATCATCCCTTTCCAGACATAAGAGGCTATCCGCACTTTACTCTATTCATTCATTGAAGAAAGATATCTACATTTTTTTCTACAAGAATTCCTCTTTCATCTTATATACCCATGCAGAAAATGTAAAGCAAATCTATGCATAATGCTGCTCTATCTCAGCTTTTTCTAGTATAGTATAAAACGAAGGATAAATACAAGATTGTTTGTGTGTCTTGAGGGATGGCAAGAGAGGCTGCACATTTTCTACTGATATAAGTAACAATACAAAACTAGGCTTTTTGTACCACGCTTACACTATAATGGTACGACGATTCAGCATCTCCCCCCCGGTTTTATGAACGTAACATAAATATATATTATATATATATTGTATATGTATATATAGCATTCAGTCATACAGAAATGCTGTGTACCCTGTCCATTCCTTCCTTCCAACTTTTACTACAATCATATCTAAGCTAACATGCTACTACTCCGGTTTACTATTTTACTACTAGACACTACAACAGAGACAGACTACACGCTAACACACACACTTCAACTCACTTTTAATCTGTATTTCTGAGTATTCTTCTTTCTCCCCGTGTGTATCCAATATCCTCTGTCGTACGTACGTACATACACACAAAACAAATATAATAATATGAAACCATGCCATATACACACTGCCATTAACATCATCAAAATCATCATCATCATCAAGAAGATCGCATCGGTAGTAGCACGGCAAATTTTATACAGTACTCACACACTACTCAACTTCAGAGATTTTGAAGTATTTTGTATGAAATACAAAATACAATGAAGTTAAAAGCATGCATATTGCATGTATATTATGCATCGCATGCAATGTAAATATATCTTTTCTCTCTGTATGAAATGAAGATGATGATCATGATCATCATCATGATGTCCGTCCACCACCACCACCACCGCCACCGTAAATGTACAATGCTAAAGGAGAGTAAAATCTAAAATAGTGCAGTAAAGTATATTATGAGTTTTTAGCAATGCCAATGGCGAGTACCTAGTACCTATAATCCTCCTTGCCTCTCTGCTTAAAACACCACTACCACCACCATATCATAATCATCATCATTTTACACACATACATACATATCATACATGCATACATCCATAGAGAGCGAGAATACAGACATCATCATAATCATCATCATCATCATCATCTTCCTTCATCGGTACTTACTTACCCTCTCTTCTTTTACTTCTTTTGCTTGACGAATGAAGTATGTAAAATGTTAATATTACAAAAAAATTGTACAGAAAAAATAACTTGTGTGAAATCAGGAGCACACAGAGTGTGAGTATAGCCAGCACTTTTCATCTCATCAGTCTAAAAAGTTGAAACCAAGATTTTGATTGATATCCAATCCAATCGAATTTCAGAACAATAATAGTATTGATTATTTATTTGAAAAGAAACTATATATATTAACAGATAAAAATATAAGAATAATGAACCATAAAAATATAATCATAATAAGAATAAGATACGGTGTATCTGCCAAATAATAAAAGAAGTAATAATTATTATTATTACCAATACAAAAAAAAATCTGGAGCTGTCTAGCTTAAAGCAGCTCTAGGAAAGGTAATTTAGAAAAGTAATTTAACTGAGCTGCTTGCCCGACTGAAAAATAATTAATTTAAGACATAATCACAATTAAAAATCAAGTATTGTTAATAAAAAAAAGTTCAACAACAAAAGATAAGCTACAACCGTATTCAGTTCAGATTATCTCAAGAAACAAATCAAATTATTCATCTCTCCAAAAAAAATTAGGCTGTAAAATGTTCTCACATTACTTGTTAGACTGACACGCCGTAAAAATAGTTGGAATCTGGAAAAATAACGATATTGACACCCTTTTACTAGCGGCAGCATCTTTGCAATATGATCAGGTTGTTTATATATTGTTGTTATTATTGCCCGGTTAATTAATTATTGTTATTAATTGTTAATAATTTTGAATTTGTTTGATCAAAGAGAGATAACATACATAATATGCTTTGAATTGCGACAGTTCATTAAACACTCAAGTTAATTATTGTTGTTGGAAATCCAAAAGATAGTAAACGCGGGCAGGTATAAAATATTGTGTGTAGGGATTCACGTAAATATTGTGCATAAATAAATAAACGCGGGCGGTAAAAAAAACGAGTGCGAAATGTCCCATATGATTTTTTGAGGACAAACCAAGTCAAACGTCAAAGTGCAACGGAAGTCGATTGTAAACAAAAATATATACACATCAAGTGGACCGAATCAAGAAAGGAAGCGGCACTACTAAGTGACATGCCAACTCCCAAAAGTTATTGGTTAGTGTGAAAATTATTATTGTGGTTATTTTCTAATTGATGATCACCCAAATTTAATTATTTGCATAAATAATATTCAATTAATTGGTGTGAAGTGTCACGTACGGAGTCAAACATCTGTTTTGTGACTTTGTGTTCTACGACAGACGGTAATTCGTGCTTTGTTGGAGATGGTAGTTTGTACACAAATTATGATTTTTAGACTGCGTTGGTGATTAGTTTATATTTTAGTAGAGTAAATAAGTAGCAGTATTTTATAGGTTGAATGTAATTTTTTTTCTTGATGACTGATCTCTTTACAGGAACGGGAGGAGTCTAGCAGCATAAGAAGAGATACAAAACATTGAGTTAATGGTATTTTTTTCTACCGAAATTTGAAAATTGGGAGAAAGATAATCTACGGATCCATCACGATTCTACGGTGGTCTCTAATATTTTTGTTTTGTTTTCGTTTGTAAAAAAAAATTGTGAATTGTAATTTTCTTTATTTGTAAACACACATTGTATTGATCCCTTCATAGACTTGTCAGTATCGTGAGAATTGTCTTCGATATTTTTTTTTGTTTTTCGGTTTGTTCACTATTACAATATCGCGTAGTTTCCTTGTCCCGATTAGGCGAATAGTTATTTTCTAGTTTACTTTAATATTGTAGGAAAAACGAATTTTGTGCAATTTGATACCGGTAGAGTCGTTTTTTGTACTTTGTATAAATTTGTTATAATATTATAAGTGAGGAGACCTTTTAGTTAGTTAGATGAATGATAAGCTTTATCTAACTGTTCAAAGTAGCGAGTTTTTTCGAGGACAGCTGTTGTGATGGGTATATTTGTACTTGGCTCAGAGATAGTCCATCGGAGACGCTGTTGTGTGCCCCATGGTAGCAGTCGGAAGAGTAGTAGTAATCTGCTTTGCGTTGTTAGGGGAAGAAGTGAGTAACTTGCTGACCTCTTCAGCCATCATCATCAGCAGGGGCAAGCAAGTCTACAAAAGAAGTCTCCACTAACATTACCAACACCAACACGCCAGCGTCGCCTACTACCACTACCAACTTGATCAGACACACCATCGCCTTAGCCGTTAAAATTTGTTCCTGAAAACTTAATATCGAAGAAAAAAAGCCTGTCAATTGTTTACTCAGTCAAAAGTCAACTGAAGACATTAACAGAGAAGATACCTCATGAGCAATTTGTTATTTTTATATCAATCATCTTATTAAGATATATAGAAGAGAAGAAAAAGAACAACTACAAAAGAAGCAGCGTCCTAGCAAAATATTGTAGAATAAAGTGATATTTAAAGTAGTCAATATTCCTCATCAAAATGCATCAATCGCGCGGTAAACCCAGATATGAGCAGCATCAATCACACTATCGTCAGCCTCATCACAATTATGGGGGTGGTGTGCCTCAACAAGGACCCCCACAAAATATTGGGCAAGCCAGGATGCCTAATTCTGCAAATATGCGTGCTCAAGGTATGAGTGTCAGACCACAACATGTACCTCAACAACAGCAGCAGCAACAACAACCTCAGCAAATTCAAAACCAACAAGTACAACAGCAGCAAGCCCACGCTGGAGTTCCTGTCCAGCACCATCAAGCATACCCCCAAGTTTCCACTCAGGGTCATCATACAACACACATGTATTATCATCAGGCCCCACACGGAGGCCCACAGAGTTACATTCAGATAAGCCCTTATCCAATTGTCACTGCAAATCCCGGAATGCCGTTACATCCGTTGTCACAGGCCCAAGCGTATATGCCAAGATACGCATACGCGTTCCAACCTAACGCCAATCAGCAACCCACAACCGCGTACTATCCAGCTGTGAATCAGGCCGCAACTGCTCATAGCCAACAGATGTACACTGCAGCCGTTGCTCCTCATTATGTTCAACAGCAGCATAGAATGCCTACTGCGGCGATGCACGCCGCTGGTCAAGCAGTAGCTAACGCCCAGCAGTTGCAGCAAGCACCTGTTGCCCAAACTCACGTAACTGGTATTTCAGCAGCAGCGCAACACCAATCTCAACATTCTCATCCCCAACAGACTGGTGTGCCCGTAGTGCCTCCTCAGCCTCAACAGATTCCTCGCCAGGAGCAGGGAATGGGGCAGGGGCGTCAGAAGAAGATTCTGAAGATTGTTGATCCAAAGACTGGACAGGACGTCCTTAAGCAGGCACCAACTGCCTCATCCGATAATTCCAGTTCTAACCAAAATTCAGAATCCAGTTCTGCTAAAGGTGCCTCAACAAATGATGCTGCTCAGAATTCGGTGTCTGGTTCTGCCGAAAAGCAAGACCTTCAGGGTCAATCTTCGCAACCAGCACAGGATAGTCAAGATGCTAACCAAAAAGACGAGACTGCTGCTTCTACTAAGGATGAAGGGGGGAATGCTGCTGGCAGCGACAACAAAAAGAATGCTGCTGTCCGAGCAGAGTTTTTCCAGAAAATTGCACAGGCCTCTGATGACAGTAAGTGTTTCTTTATTTCTTTTGTAAATTATTATATTGTTGTTAGGAATCTATAATATTATCAAAGCCCATGTTTCCACAACTATTTATAAACCCATTCGTACTTTTCATCCTAGCGAAACGGCAGAGAATATAGCATTTTTTTAATTGTGCATGGCAAAAATTGCCACAATATTCTCTGGCGAAACGGTTACAAAAAATGACTATGACATCATGAGCATCAATCAAATTAGGTAATAAAAGTCCACTGGGACTTTTTGCAAATTACAGCAGCTGGACTGCCGAGTAAACATATGGATACGAAACTATTGCCTTCGCATACTTCATGATTCTTTGCTCGTACAAAATTGTTATTGCGAATCTGTCCTGATATGTGAGGAGTTTCAGTGTGACGTAAATCCCATCGACATCTCTAATAGAGAATCTCTATATCCTTCAAGATTTTTGTTACACAGAAAACACAGGTTCCGTCTTTTTTTATTTGGTTGATGTCATAATTGCTTAGTTTGGAAAATACATGGGGAAATTGTAGAGGAATGGCAGGTAGCAGAAATAACAGTACGACTAACAGCCAAATACAAGCATCATATTTTTCATTCAATATTTCACCTCCTACTGAAATCTAGAAATCTTACTGATAATAAAAATAATCACGCGATAATAATTTCATTTCATTCCCACATAAAATAATAATTTCCATAATTAGATTCGTGAAATGAATGTAATTTTAATGTCCAATTAAAATGATTAATTATATATTTGAACTGCTTGCTAGCAAAGATGAAATACTAAAACTATTGCATCACATTTATCGCCAGCGCTTAAATCTTTAGTTTAGTTTATGGCTGTTCAGTGGTGGTGGTAGCAGCGTGACAATAAACACGTTACAGTAATACAACTTGTACTTACCCTCCATGCCGTCGCGTCGCATCCCACTCTCTACAAACACAATTTTCTATGTTCGAGAAGCAGCCATGTATGTGCATGTATTATTATATATGCAAATGCAACAAATTTGAAAATAATCTGAAATGTAGAAACAAACAAGTGATGATCACCACCATCATTATTATTATTATACTCTTTCATTGCAGTGTACATTCGTCATTTGTTTGTACTGTCTGTGTGTGGTCGTAATCGTGGTTGCGGACGCTTTCGTCTGTTGAAACCGGCATTTGGGAGAAGAAAGGGATTTGGGTGCCATTGTCATTATGGTGTAATGCGTTTGCGTTCTTACGTTCTGTTCTGATAACGTTTGTTTGTATGCATACCTATACTGTATTGCACCTTGTTGCAGTTTGCAGTGAGTAATGGCTCGACTCTTTCGAAATACAACGATGTTCGTCATGCTCTGTTCTATGCCATTCTGAACGACGGCAACTACTGCACTTGTCTCTGTGAATTTTCGGTGCGCTGCATCTTAAACTTTGAACAGAACGGAGACTTTTGGACTTGACTAGACAAAACTGCCTATTTGTAACTGTACGTAAATACACGTAATGCTATGTTGAAGTTGGAAAATGTAGATGATGATGCTTCATGCTTTCCAATTTACACCAGACTGGTGGAACTATTTCGTTCGGAATTCTTGTTTAAGGAAGAAAGGAAAAGGCTTTAGCAGTTTGTCGCCCTCCTACTTTAATTTAAGCAGTAAAATAAAAATGAAGCAGAGATTCCTTTCCTTCCTCGTTGTGTACTTGCTTCTTCATAATCATTATCATCATGATGATAGTTATATCGGGTAAAATACGTTCCTCGTACAAACTCATAAGACGAGAAAATAAGAAAAACATGAGTTTTTGGACATGTACAAGGAGTGTCAGAACAGCAGCAACTAAAGCAAGTAAGAATATGCGAACGTTTGCGTGTTTTTCCATATACTACGCTTTATACACTTCCGATTCCCTGAGTTGACTTGGTTAACTGCATCAATCTTTTCTTATCGGCGTATACAATGCATATGCATATATATATACTAGGTGATGTAATAGTACGTTTTCAAAAAGCAGTAATGTAGTTTAGTGTTTCAAAACGAAAGTCATGGATTGCACTGATATTTTCTGTGAACAAGTAATAATACAATGTATTTGTTTAGTAGAACGTTAATTTGATCATACTGATATATCTCGGGTAATAGTAGAGTAGAATCAGAATCAAGCAGTGTCGCAGTATTATCGTTTTTTATTATTAAAGGTTGTTGGAAGAGAAGAGATGAGATTGCGATTCTGGTGAAAATTGAGCCAAGGGCGTGAAAAAAAGTATTTAGCACTACTCGTTAATAAGTGGAGTGCAGATTTAATTGACCATAATTAAAAATTAAATCATTAATCAAAAGAAGAGGTGTTTGTGGAATTCCGGAAAAGTGATTTCAGTACTGACTCTTGCGTTTTACATAATGGGTCGCTCCAAAAAGCGGAATTGGGGAACTAGAGCAAGTAGAAAACGGAGTAGAGGTAATAGAAATATGCATAAATTTTGGAAAGCTCTCTTATTGTGTGGCATATGGCATATTGGAAAATACAGTGGTTTTGTTTTAATATGGCATAATTTGAAATTTGTCTTGTTGAGAATCATTGGCGTTCAAGGTGGTTTTGTAAACAAAATTAATTACAATAATAATTTTCTCACATTCCCCCATTTTGTATTTCCTTTTATATTCTTGCAGCGAGATCAAGCTCAACTGCAAGCACGGGTAGTAGTAGTGCAACCAACGCAAGCAGTAGCAATAACACTGGCAGCAATAGTGGAAATGTGCAACCCAGCGGCGGATCGGAAACACCCACACCGGTGGAACCTGTAGCAGTGGCAGCGTCAACCCCAGTACCTTCACCTTCTACTCCAACCAAGGAAAAGTCTCCAAGCCCAGAACCCAATAAACAGCTAGTCGTAAACACGCCTGTCGCTAATACATCTTCCGATGATTCAAAGGTAAGAAAAAGACCTTTTTCTTCTTTTAATTTTGCTAAAAAGGGTGTCTTAAGGTATGCAATGCATACTATGCATCTTTAGGGTTCAAAATTACGTTTACATTTATTATTGGCAGGACGCAAGTCTGGTGTCAATTTCCCCCACTCCCATGGACCACTATGCAACTCCCCGGTCAAAAGATCCCATTTCAACCCCTCCCCTTCAACCCCAAGTCGAAAAGTATGTTGAAGAAATTTCTGAAGACAACGACGCATCTGAAGATGGCGCTGTCTCTGAAGAGATAATGGAACCGGAACCAGAAGTGACTGAGCCAGCCAGGCAAACCAATAATAATGATGTCGAGGAAGTTTCAGATTCTGTGCAAGAGTCAGAGATTCGCGCTGACAGTGACCTTTCCGGCTCTGTTGGCAAACAAGAGGAACTGGAAAAGGACGAAGAAATGGAAGTCGATGAAACTGAGGTCGTTGAGGAGAATCAACCCAACGGCCATGTTCAACTAGAAGACGGTGAAATTGACGATGATGACGATGATGGCGAGGACGAATCTATAGCGGCAGATGTAGAAGCTGATGCTGATAGCCCTGAGGATCCTGCAAACTCACAATCAGT
Source organism: Zhuqinia jingwanae (assembly GCA_027744095.1). NCBI lineage: Eukaryota > Metazoa > Arthropoda > Collembola > Entomobryomorpha > Paronellidae > Zhuqinia > Zhuqinia jingwanae. The sequence continues at coordinate 32,844 of JAHZNC010003226.1, forward strand.
GAAAGGAAAAATCAAATACGATAGAGATTTCTTACTTCGTATTGGTAACCAAAATGAGGGGATCAACGAGTTTAAAGTAGCAGCCGCCGGCCTTCCAGATTTAGCCAGAGATAGTAACCTCAATAATCATATCAAACCACATGGCACCCCTATCGGTAAGAATTCCCCTGGAGGACGAGAATATCGTAGTGGTCGTGGAATGCCTTTAAACAAAGGTCCCTTGATGTCCCATCAAAATATGCAACATATTCGCTCGATGAGTGGTATGGGGATGGGTAATTGGGGTGCAGGAGCACAACCAATGATGGTCCCACCTCCACCACCACACCGTGCCCAACCCAAAGTTCAGCTAACACTGACCAGGGAAGAAGTGAAACTTCATAAGGCTGAAAATGCATGGAAGCCTGGGGCCCTTAAACGTACTGCGCATAGTGCGCAAGCTGAGCAATCCACAGATGACGAGGATATCGCCATTGAATCCATCGTGAAAAAGACCCGTGGAATCCTCAATAAACTAACCCCTGACAATTTTGACAAGTTGGTCTCCAAGTTTATGGAACTGCCCCTTGAAGACAAAGATGAACGTATCTCCAGCGTCATCAGTGTCGTCTTTGAGAAGGCTATTGATGAGCCCTCTTTTTCCACAGCTTACGCCAAGATGGTACACACCGTCTCAAAAACGTCTCAAGAGAATTCCAAAAAGTTTAGAAAACAAATTCTAGATCAATGCCAGAAGGAATTTCAGAAAAGCAGCGCAGATGAAGCTGACATCAAAGAGCTGGAGCAGAGGCTTGCGGAGGCCACTGACGGAAAGGCAAAGGATCAACTCAAGGTGGGTTTAGAAGAAAAGAAATACATGAGCAGGAGAAGATCTCTGGGTAATGTAAGATTCATCGGAGAGCTCTACAAATTACAAATGTTAACTCCAAAAATCATGGTGGAGTGTGTAGGTATGCTCCTCTACGCACCAGATGAAGAGAAATTAGAATGCCTATGCAAGTTGTTGACCACGGTTGGTCAAAAATTAGATATTCAACTTAAGACACTAGAGGATGCAGCCAATCGCGGAGATAAGCCCAAATTTATTCCTGAGCATAAGTGGATGGACAAAATTTTCAATCAACTAAAAGAACTCTCCGGGGACAAAAAGTTTACTTCTAGAATACGTTTCGCCATTTTAGACGTTGTGGAACTTCGGGAAAATGACTGGAAACCCAGAAGGGACAGCAACGCCCCAAAGACAATAGAAGAAGTAAGAAAAGATGCAATACGTCAGGAAATGGAAGAGAAAAGACAGATCAATAGTCTTCCCCCAGTTCAAAATAATAACTACGGTGGCGGCGGTGATAGGGATCATAGGCCAGCTAGTAATTCCAGGCTTCCAGGTGGCCAGCAACAGAAGAAGAGTGAGTGGACCACAATGCCAAAAACCAGCCGATTCCAGACCGGTGTTGTGAAGAAAACTGAAAAAAAACATGTGATACCAGTTGACGTAAGTTTTTCTTCCTTGGGATAAATAAATTCTTAGGTTTTTTCTGTGAAAAGGTGATGTGTGATATGATGATAAAGATAATAATTTGTGATGTATGATGTAGGAACTACCCTGGCTTCAAGATAGAACGCCCGATTCCGTAGCTGAACAAATGATGAAGGTGCTAAGTCCTAAAGTCAATTCTGTATTCAGGTTCCGAGGGAGCCAGCAACAGAAGAAAAGTGAGTGGGCCACAATGCCAAAAACCAGCCAACTCCTGACCGGTGTTGTGAAGAAGCCGGAGCCACCTGGTAGTAGTGGGATGCCTGTTTTTGGACCACCGAGCGGCAGCGGATTTGGCTGGCAAAGAAATCAGTCTGGGTCACAAGGTCCCTCTTCAATAAACAAGCAGCCCCCCAATTTGCCCCCAAGATTACAAAATAGATTTCAGAATCTATCCATGGAAGAAAATAGACCTTCGAATAGAGGTATGTCCAATTCATCGCAGGATTCGGGTGGATACCGTGGTGAGCGTGAGCACATGAGTATGTTCCAACAACACGGCGGACCTCCCTCTCTACAATCTGCAACTTCCCCGAAGCCGGAACCACCTGGTTGGATGCCTATTTTTGGACCACCGAGCGGCAGCGGATTTAGCTGGCAAAGAAATCAGTCTGGGTCACAAGGTTTATCTTTTAGCAGCAAGCAGCCCCACAATTTGCCCCAAACAATGCAGCATACATTTCAGAATCTATCCATGGTCATGGAAGACAATAGACCTTCACGATCTGAATTCTCTGACGAAATAGAACAAATCTTCCAAGTATGCAATGTCATTTTTTTTATGTCAAAGAATACGTTACGCAATATTTTTTTTTGTAAATCTTCAGGAACACTCTTGGGATGTACGAGAAGAAATAACAGCCCGTGCATTAACTGAAGCAATATGCAGTCTGACGTGGAATCGAGAGACTGGTAGTTGGGAGGATGAAAGACTGAAAAAGTTATTACCATTGTTAGCGCTCCCTAATCCCAAAATGTTCCCTATTGTGTGGAGGCAGGCAGAAGAATACAGTAAAAAAAAGTCGATCGATAAAAGTAAGTTGTGAAAACATTTTGATTATAAGTCAACACTAATTTCTTTCCTTGTATTTATACTCGGTGAAATAACTCAGGACTAATTATATTATCGTTTTTCATTTTGCAGAGAAATTAGAGGGTTTATGGAATATAATGTATTCCCTGAATATGACTACTTCAACAGAATAGATAATATTAAAGACATATAAAATAATTATTCGATTTTACAAGTGCCTATTGTTAAGTGTTAAGTCTCAATACTGTTACGACTTAAAATAAAGTACATAAAATATAAATATAGAATTTAAGATTAATTATAAGTTGTATCTTGTATCAAGTAATTAATTGATTATTATGTAAACTAAAAACAACTTAGATTATTAGATTGCTAGTTTGAATTTAAACAAGAACTTGTTCTTATTTGGAAATTATCATTGACTATAATGTTTTGGAATTATGCATAATATGAATTAATTTATATATACTTTGCTGCAAAGTCTTTGCATATTATGTACCTATTACAAAACTTCAACTTTATGGGATGTGAGCATTTAATAAAAATTAATTTGTTGTCATCTTCAAACAAACGCATACGCGTAGTAATCACAATCAAGTATGTAGGACATGCAAATTTAACATGCATAATAGTATACTCCTCATAATAATTACATTTTTGTAAAAATTTAAGACTTTCATTCTTGTATAAGTAAAACGTTTCTTCTTTATTATCATTTTGCTTCTCGTACTACTGATACAACGTCGCTCATTGTTGCTCTGTGTTTTGTACTTCTTTGCTTTCAGTCATCTCGACTCGACTTACACTAAATAAGGGTTATATATATCATATAACTTATATGGCTTGTTTTAGACTCGAACTCGATTCTTTGTCAGTGCAGTGCAGTGTAGTAGTAAAACATTTTTCTGGTGAGAAAAAGCAATTACAAATTAAGAGTACGATTTGTGATTTGTGATAGATTAGCTATATTAAAGTTTTGATAACGCGTGGTGGTATCAGAAATGAGTTCATCTTAATTAATAAATCATCAATTTTGAGAATGTAAAAGTTTAGATTAAAATCATTTGGAAGCGGTATTGTATTTTAAAATTAATTCGTGAAGGCTAAGCGTGTGATACGTAACGTTGGTAGTCGATATTCCTATTCAATATGCATCCCGGTGGTGGTGTACCCAGATATGAGCAGCATCAATCCCATTGTTATCGTCAGCCTCATCATCACAATTATGGGGGAGGTGTGCCTCAACAAGGACCCCCACAAAATATTGGGCAAGGCAGGATGACTGATGCAACAAGTGTCGTCGGACCACAACACATACCTCAAGAACAACAACCTCAGCAAATAATCCATAACCAACAAGATAGAACAACAACAGGAAGCCCGTGTTGGAGTGACATGTCAGCACCATCAAGCATACCCCCAAGTTTCCACTCAGGGTCATCATGCAGATAATACAGGACGTAAATGTACATATTCAAATCAAGTAGATGAGGCAAGTAAAGTTTTAATGCCTTCATCAGAGATCCAACAACAAAAGAAAACGAAAACGACTGCTGAGTGTTTACTATATTTTACGAAAATGGATTCTCATCCAACCCCCAAGGTAGCTGGAAATGATAGACCTTTATGTGTTGCTGCTGCCACCGCTGCAAGATGTCGACTTGAGTGTGTAAGGAATATATTCACGGATTATTTTACCTCTAAAAGGTTTGATGAAGCTTGGAATCGCGTCAATATGCACTTTCCAGGTAAAAATAAAGTTACATATTGTTAATTGTTGTAATAACACCATAATTTATTTCGAGGGTCTGATCTATGATCTGATGTATGAAATATGAAAATATTTGTAACTTAGGTCAGAAAATTGTTGCCTTTATGAAGACTTTGACAAAACTAGTGGTACAAATGAAAGAAGAGATGCCATGTGAATATGCAGGAAGGCTTACAAGATTATTGATTGGAAATAGAGACATTTCAAAGAACATGGTTTGTTTTTATAATTCGCATATAAAATATTAATCAAAATTCAACTTACGGCTAAGCACTTTGTTCTTTTTGTTGCCTTTTAAACAGGTTATTAATGTAATATCTTGTGTGGTGGAGCAGTTGGTAGACATTTTGGAAGATTTTCCTACGGTAAGACCTATTATACCTATATCTAAACTTCAATCTTCAACAGTTCATGAAACGGACACCAAACGATTTCTTGTCATTGTCACTGCCTCCACGTGTAATGTAGCTTGTTTGCAATTATGTATTATATATGATTATGTACAATAATTGCAATATTATGCTTGTGCATGGTTTTTAAGGCATCCGATAATCTGGCCCAATTTCTGGTGGAAATTTTCTCTGAAGAGACTAATTTGGATTGGCTAGCACAAATTGGTGCAAAATTGATAAAATGCGAAGAAGAAAACGAGGAAAAGGATGAATCATGGCGAGATTTAGCTACCAAAACTATGGCTTTATTTAATATGAAAAATGGTGAAGAATTTGCGCCGAAAGCATTAAAGAAACCTGAAGATAATTGAGACATCCCTGCACATGTAAGAAGGCCGATAATAGCTAAAAATCTATTATTAGGTATAATATGATTATCATATTATATGATGTGACAAAACGTTAATCCAGTTTCATTTTTTCATGTTTACAGGCAGATATCAAGAAGATTCTTTAAGTCGGAGTAGCTGATTAAATTTTTTACATACCTATAATACAAATATATTTCTATAACGTGTGATTTGTGTTTATGAATTTCAGAATTTGTCTTTTTAAAGACCGGTTTGAAGTAAAGTTAAAGATGTAGTATGATGCACACCGGTAGCTATTACAGAAGCGTAGGTTCAGATTTAATTTTCGTGTATTATTATTGAAATATAAAAACACAAAATGAAATAAATTGTTTTAAAATTCAAATAGGGTTTTACTTTATTTTCATGCATTTTCAAAGTTTGTAATGATTGGATCAATGAACGTCAACGTCAGATCATAATACCTTATTTTTTTTGTTTTGTTAATTTTTACAAAATAAATCCTGCATAAAATGTATCAAAGATCAAAACTGCGCTTTCCACAAATATATTTCAATAGTTAAATTACCTACATTACGATTTGCTGTTGTCGTACTTTTCAATTCCGGTTATTTGAATCACAATTTGAAACAAATATAGTGCACAACATTACGATTAACGATACGATTTGGTTGGAATGTTTAAATTCAATTATGTAATACACATTGAAATGATAATACTAGTTATTTTTAATAAAAACTTTTTATTAAAGCTACCCATCTTGTGTAAATATAAGGGATGCGATTTTTGAAACATTTTTGTATTGCTTATGAAACTGCGGAACAAAAACTATGTTCTTTACTTTGGATCTATTGTACTTTTTCTAATTAAATTAAATGACTGGTATGAACTCATCAGCGCTTCGGTACGATTCCAAAGAGATTCATCATCTAAGGATCCTTTATCTGCAAAGGAGTCTTCCTCAAACTCGTTATTATCACGTCCACTATTTTTACTACTATCACTATTCTTTGGAACATCAAAAGATAAAAATTCATCTACTAAACTCTTATTTTTATTGTCAACTGACTGATTCTCTGAATCCGACGACATCACAAGATTTCCATCACCACTGGCGCTGGTATATTCAAGGACCAATGGAAACCCAACAATGTTATTGGACGACGATGAGGTTGGATTTTCGGGTTTTTGAGTGGAAACAGTAGTAGTTAGTTTCTCCTCTCGATCTTCACTGATTCCTACAGCAACTTTAGAGGGGATCACCTCGACAGGAGGACTGACATGAAATTCACAACTATCCGTTTCAATATCACTGACCCCAGAATTGCTGGCAGCACAATTGAAATGTGGGTCAATACCAATTCCAACATTCATGTTCATTGTTGCCGTGCTTTGAACAGTATCCGATGATGGCTCACTACTTATTCCGTCGATAATATCAAGAGGTCCACCATGCCTTGAAGGCTGTGATGACGGCGTTGCACTTATATAGTACCCGTCTCCATCAAACCCCAGCATTCTATCAAAACTACGAGTTCTTCTAATTGAAGCACTACGCGAAGCACTTTTACTACTAGTACGTTCACCAAAATACATGCTAATCTTGCGGTCCAGCAAGCGTAACTGTTTGGCTTGTAAGGAATCATCTGGAATAAAATGATGAGCTTGGTCAGTATTACGATGATGAGGGTGCTGATGACCTGCATCAGGAGGTACAGTCGTAGCAGCAGTTGTTGGAAGCATGATGGCAAAATTGGGAGGCGTACAAATTGTATGTCTATGCGGAGAAAATTTACTAGGAGTAACGCCCGGTGGCGGTGTTCCATGAAACTCTCCGGGCAATGAAACTTGACCAATTCTACGTCTTCGGCTGTTACTTTGCTCACCAGCATTGGAAACTACTGATGCTTCCATTCCTGAATGGTAAGATCTACTAAGGCATGCTGTGGAAACTCTGCGCCCACAGTCGGAATCAGCGTTCATGGAATTGACAAGCCACGAAGGGTCGATTTCCTCTGCCGGTGTTACTCCACCTTTCTTCCAACCTGCGAGGAATTTTTCTTGAGCACGACCTCTGTATACGTCGCCTACTGCAACAGAGTTGTTGGTTGCATACTCCAAGTTGGTCACTGAGTTGCTCATATTGCTCTGTGGAAAATGATAAAAATCCAGATAACCATTTTGAGCAACTTTTGTTGAGTGGATATTTTTATCCAGAATGTTTCAAATCAAAGCACACCTGAATTTTATCTTCAGAAACACGTAAATCATCAAGACCTTGATCCAAGCTGATACTATTTTCAGAGCGGAATAGCATTCGGTCACTTTCCTCTGTGATTTCTTGCGCAATTTCCAACGAGTCATCATCAAAATTTTGATCCCATCTAAAGTGCAAAGCAAGTAATTTCAGTAAAAGTTTTACTAGTTGAATGGATGTAGTATTTGATAAGTATGCGTGTAATACTCACCCTTTTATTGCAAGTCGATTGTGAATCAGCGTCGCCAAATTTGGCAAGGTAGCCCGCAGATCGTGAGTAACCAGTCCACAGTACCACCTTACCTGGGCAATGTTTTTATTTAGTAAATAGGCACCATAAATTGAAAAAATATCCGGTTTTCCCTTGAAGTACAAGGGAAATTCTCGCTCTCGTTCGGGAATGTTTGCAGTGATATGATCAAGAATCCTTGATCGAGATCCAAAATGTCTTATAGGGTAGCGAAGGGGTATTCCGAGAAAAAAGCAAAGCATGGAGACAAGATGCGCTGTGTATCCCAACGCCACTGAAGCTTGGCCACCTCCTTCGTAACCTTGATAGTCGGATTCTGGGAGTTGAACTCCATTGATTGAATACCTCTTGACACTATCAATCTAAATAAAAACCGGGGTCAGCTTCATTTGTTTATGGAAAAAAAAATTGTCTTATTATTATTGTCAATATAAAAGGTTTTTTTATACCAATGTCAAAGGATATATCACTGAAAGCTCCGAAATTAACTGCTTTTTCCTCATGAAAACATCAGATCTCAGTTGTGACAGTCTCTGTCTTTTGTCGATTAAAGTAAGCTTGTATTGTTGCAAATGTCTCCTTTCATTGTTCAGACTATCGATTCTTTGAAACAGGTCTCTATTCATTTCTTCCAGTCCCAACCTTTCTTTCTTGATCCGTTGTAATCTCCCTTCGGCACGACCTTTCTCCTCTGCTAAAGACATCACCTTGAATCTCACTTCTTCAATTTGTTTTTTAAGCGCAAGTTGAGCTTTCTTTGATCCCGGTCGGATCTTTCTTCCACGACTAGACAGGATTACTCTTCGTTCGTTTGGAGGAACAGAATTATGGGCAGCTTCAGAGAAAGCAAGAATCTCACATTCAGATTTCAGCTCCATTGCCAATTGAACCTTGAAAAAATATTATTTTGTTTTAAAGTGGCTATTTTCCAAAAAGTATTTTTACTCAATCAATAATCGTGTTATTCCACTTGAAAGTATAAATGCACACCTCTTCAATTATCGCTCTCTGCTTTCTGTGTAATGACGCTAATAATTTACACTTATAGCTTGGCCTGCATTCACCTAGCGACTTTGAGATCACCAAATATCTTGTTAACGAGGTAGGTCGAGGTTTAATACACGACTCTGAAGTAAAGACTCCGAAAGGTGTTCGGAACAATATAGCATTGTTCTCAAACATGTCGGAGCTCCAGTCATTTTGGCTTCCGAGTCTATGCAGCCCTTCAAAGTACACTCCCCAGGTGAGGACAGCTTCACAGTTATCCCCAGCCTCTCTTGACCATATTCGGACAGTGCATCCCTTGGCAGAAAACTTGATACCGGAATAGTAGGCATGTTCAGGTTCTATTTCCTTCCACTGCTGAACCCGTTGACCAGCTTTCTTCAACACTTTTTCACTTGTGAAGAAAGGAGCTGAGAGTGGGGTAACGTGCAACGTGAAGAAAAGTTCCGTGTTTTCAGGTGCACCAAGGTTGACACCAATCAGTTGAACAAGGTTTCGCAAGCGTACCTGCCAAGTTATTTAAAACATCCTACTTTTATCCAAAAATATCAAAAATCAAAAAGGCAGGGGTCAAGATTTTCCAATTTTTACCTGTTGAGATTTTAAAGGTAGCCAGTCTTCATGACGCGGGTCAGATCGCTGATACAGTAAAAATGACATGGCATACCGGAATTTTGTTTTGTTATACACTAACAATTAAACGCGATATGTTTAATCTAAACTTTTCTTTAAAAAATGGTCATTGCAACACTCCACACACCTTTTTTTAATTAGATGGTGCAAGACGCAGAAAAAGCAGTGTGCAAAAATACGTCACTCAAGTGGATTATCTTATTGCCCCTTCCAACTAGGGTATGTGAACGCATTGCGTTTTTGCGTGGTCGCTTTCTCTCTCACTGTTTACTCTTGACAATATTCATCCTCTCTTTTCCCCTGCTTCACATCTTTAGGTACTTTCTTTACTTTCTCCAAAACCAAACAAATAAAACGTTTTGTGTGAACGCTGTTGTCAATATATACAAAAAAACAGAACGATTCGCCTCGCCCTCTCCTGATTGAAACAAGAGAGATAAGATTGAANCGCCCTCTCCTGATTGAAACAAGAGAGATAAGATTGAAATTTGAAATGATATATTTGATTGATTGTTTTTTTTAGATATAAAATAATTTAATTGCACGAGTGAATCAATGATTATAATAATAATAATCCTAGGTTCTCCTGGTTAAACTATCAAGCAAGGTCGGACTAAGACTGTCTTGATAATGATCTTGGCGTCGGCTTCTTCTTTATTACGAAACCAAAAACACTAGGTAATGTTGCAATCGCATGTGATTATGACTGTACGAAGATGATTGGTTTTGACGATGAGATTTATTTGCTTTTTTTTGATTTATTGGAAGGTAGGAGGAGTAAGAGTACAAACATCTCCTCTCATGATATAGCCTCTATTTCTTTCCACTACTATATTCCAATTCCAATCAATCAATGTGTCTGTGTAGTGTTGTTGTGTTGAAAGATTAGAGATCAACAGATCAGTTTATAGCGTTATTATTTTAGATTCTTATTCTCTGCTATTTTTCGCTGTCAGCGCAGAGCAGCGTTTACACTACCAGCAATGCCAAAAATGCAATGTACTAAAATCTAAATTATTTATGCTATATTTTCCCGTTATGTGATCCTCCTCACGAGGATTCCCAATGAACATTGCTAAACTAAATATTATTATTATTATTTATATATTTTTTTTCTCATGCAAAATTCCAAAAAGTCCAAAAGCTGCCTCCTTCAGACCCCAGCTGATATAGTATTTCATCAAGTTGAGTGAACATTTAAAATCTGGTGCACAACCAAAGGATTGGCGCAGACGTAGATGTAGAAGTACTACTACTACTACTACTACATGATGTCAGTAAAGTGTAGAGTCTTCAATTTCGCATGACGTGGCAGCTATACCTTTCATACTGACACGACGTAGTTAAACTTAATCTGGTCAACTTTTTGTAGAAATATATTGCATTAGGTATTGGGCAGTTCTTTTTTTCATCATTTCATCATCATACCAGATTGAGTGAGTGGTGTGTCGGTATAAATGTAAAATACATACAATTTGTAAATGCATTGCATAAAAATGATCATTCTTCTTATCCTTTCTTATGCATATTATATTATTGAATAAAATATACCTTGTATTCATTCTTTTCAATAAGGAAAAAATAGGTAAGGTATACTTACAATTTTCACACTGTATTTACAAGATAGGAAGAGCTACAGAAAACCCCAAAAAAAACCCAAATCTACTACTACAGACATAGACAGTCCCTCTCCAATTCCAACTCTTCTCGCCTTCTTTTCCGTATATACATTATACAAAATAATATATCTGCCTGTATTGCATTGTTGTTGTTGTAATAAACGAGTTCTGTCTGTCTCAACAATGTAATAGTAATGCAACTAATGCATGTAAAATAGCAGAACGTATATATAGTTTAAACAAGATCAAGTATAGCCGAAGATGAGAGGATCAAGTGCGTATGTCATGAATTTGGCGTCATTCATATAAGTAATCGTACAATTTTCAGGACAACCCTTTTTCCGGCGTACTAGTAGTAGTAGTAGTAGTAGTGCATATTCCACCCATTTTCTTTCGATTTTCTACCTTTTAATGAGTGTATTATTGTTCAATAGATGACCCCTGTGCCTATACATTGTACACACGTATGATAGGATAAACATTTTATTATACTTTTGTGTGTAGTGTGTAAAGTCACTTGAGTAGACTTTTGAGTCACTTTTCTGTTCTCAATAATATAAATGTAATATCTCTCTCTCTCTACTCGCCTTTCCTAATCCCTACAATACTTTATTTTATACTCTCAAAAAAAAATTGTACTATTAAACAAGACATACTGTAAAACGGGCCGTATTGTACTTTACAACATCATCATCATCATCAGTGTACTACCGAGAGAACGGCTACTCTTCTCTCTCTCTCTTCTTCTGCTACATCATCATCGTCAAAAAAAATCCCTTCTTCTTGGTTGTCACCACCACCACTACTTGTACTACTACTAGTACACCATCATAAAGGGCTATGCTATAATCATCATCAATCAGCAGCAGCAGCAGCAACAGCTACGAAGGAAAATAATACAATCACACAACATAACTGCAACCTTTTTTGCCAATTTTATAATTTTATATTATAACGAACAAGTTAATTTACTACAATTAGAGGGCTAGCTGCTGATTGATAGTTTATTTTAGGAATAAAAATCAAAATCGGGAAACATCGCATCGTTTTTAGTAGAAGTTTTTTGAGGAGGAGGAGAGAGAAGAGGTGAAAGCAGGCATATATAAGAGGAGTATAAACAAAAACACGTACACAAGAAAAAAGAGGAACCGTTTTTTCTCTCTATGACGACGAAGAAAGTGTAATCATTTAGTTTTTAAAAAATTAATAAATTGTAAATTTAAGTACACACAACAACAACAAGTTTGTATACAACCACGTACGTCTAAATATTACAAGGAAAATAAAAACAGATTTTTTTTAATTGTAGGGGAGCAAGTGTACTTTATTTTCTTCCTTTTTTTGTGACATTTTAAATAGTAAAAGTTTACACACGCCTGCTAGTTTAAAACAGATAAAAAATTAAAGTAAGTACAACAATTGAAACAAGATGGGAAACGTTTTCGCAAGTCTTTTCAAAGGCCTTTTTGGCAAAAAGGAAATGCGTATTTTGATGGTGGGTTTGGATGCTGCTGGTAAAACGACAATTCTCTACAAACTTAAATTGGGAGAAATTGTTACTACTATTCCTACAATCGGTATGTGTTTAAATATTAATTAAAATTTACGGTAATTGTTGTAATAATTGTATGATGTGAGCAATCATCTGTTTTACTGCTAACAATTATTGGGAATGTTGACTGTAGAACAGGTGATCATGACGGTGACACATGTCATCAGCTGTTGAAGCGTATGGTGAAAAGTGGACATTGGACCACTGTTTTATTGAAAGGATTGAAAGTAATTGGTGTAATCTTCATGTTTTTTTTAAAGGATTCAACGTGGAAACGGTCGAATACAAGAACATTAGCTTTACTGTTTGGGATGTAGGTGGCCAGGATAAGATCAGACCATTGTGGAGACACTACTTCCAGAACACACAGGTAAAACAGACCAACATGACCTGTTATGTTTAAAAAAAAATTTAATGCATCTAAAAAATGATGATTAAACTTATCACCATCTTTCGACTGTAAAAACCAATGCTGATAAACCTATACCTACCTGAATATGAATGCATTGTACATAATATAGTGTTGAAGGACGGAGGTGAGGTGTTGTATGACTCACTGCTTAATATACGTGTTGTTTTTCTAAAATGTTCACAGGGGCTGATATTTGTAGTTGATTCCAACGACAGAGAGCGTATTGGCGAAGCACGTGAAGAACTTATGAGAATGTTAGCTGAAGATGAACTTCGCGATGCAGTGCTTCTTATATTCGCTAACAAACAAGTATGAAAATAAATAATTCATATTCATTAATTATAATTCATTCATGTACTGTTCTGTAAACATGTTTCCAAAATATTATTTCTTGTACTAACATTTACTTGTTTTTCATTGCTTCGTATTTAGGACCTGCCAAATGCCATGAACGCGGCTGAAATTACAGACAAGCTCGGATTACATTCTCTAAGAAATAGGAACTGGTACATCCAAGCCACGTGTGCCACCTCAGGTGACGGACTTTATGAGGGATTGGATTGGCTTTCCAACCAGCTCAAAAATGCGAACCGTTAACCAAACAGACTCTAATTTTTTCAGGGCGTTGATTTCATGTTTCCATTCTATATAAATGTATGTAATAATATTGAATATATAATTCTTCACACAGCAGTTTTACTTGATATATGATCTAATTATATATTATTATTGTAATAAAGGGATTGTAAAAGCTGCATTTTCCTGGAAAAAGAAGGCTTATCATTTATTAAATATGCGTAGGTGTATTCCATCTGACTGTAAAATAAGAATAATTCAATTTACAAATAAATTGTGTGCAAATGGTATTTATTTAATTTATAACAAACTTCTTGTTCTTGTTTCTTTTATGCGGTTCATGCTTTGATATTGATAATATTGATGACGCTTCCTGAATACTTATTATCGGTAAAAAAAACTAATAGCTATTTTTCACCCATCTTAACATTAAAAAATTATTGTCTTCAATTAATGGAGTTTAATTGGCAATTATTCTTACAATGTCTCGTAAGCATTTTTCACACCTCCAAGTCTGATTCAGTCAATCGCATTAGATAAAAACTTGTGTGGCATGATGCATAAAACTTTAAATACTGTTGGTCTGCCGTTACACATAAAATGATAATGAATGTTGTTACACACGTCAATTTGAATTGTATTTAATCAATGTAGACATACATGAACATAAAACCATTAATGCAGTGCAAATGAACCAATATACTAGCAAAAGAATAACTTTTATATATTATATATCTCAAATAGTGTATGCAAGTTTATTGAAACAACATTACAATTACACGAGAGTACGCCTTAATTTTTACACAGCAGATACCGGGTAGAGTTTAAATTATGCGCGAGTTTTCGTTGGACGCCCCTATAATTTGCCCAACCGACTTGTTTAAATCCAAACTCTGCCAATCTAATAATCTAAGTTGTTTTTAGTTTACATAATAATAATCAATTAATTACTTGATACAACTTATACTTAATCTTAAATTCTATATATATATATATTTATTTATATATAATATACTTTATTTTAAGAGTCGTAACAGTATTGAGACCTAACAATAGGCACTTGTAAAAACGAATAATTATTTTATATATCTTTATTATTATCTATTCTGTTGAAGTCGTCATATTTAGGGAATACATTATATTCCATAAACCCTCTAATTTCTCTGCAAAAGGAAAAATGTGAATCAGTCATGAGTTATTTCACCGAATATACAAGGAAATGAATTAGTGTTGACTTATAATAACCAAAATGTTTTCACAACTTACTTTTATCGATCGACTTTTTTTTACTGTATTCTTCTGCCTGCCTCCACACAATAGGAAACATTTTGGGATTAGGGAGCGCTAACAATGGTAACAACTTTTTCACTCTTTCATCCTCCCAATTACCAGTCTCTCGATTCCACGTCAGACTGCATATTGCTTCAGTTAATGCGCGGGCTGTTATTTCTTCTCTTACATCCCAAGAGTGTTCCTGAAGATAATTTATATTTACAAATAAAATAAAAATATTTGCGTAAAGTATTCTTTGACATAAAAAAATTGACATTGCATACTTGGAAGATTTGTCCTATTTCGTCTGAGGATTCAGAATTCACTTTAGAACTTAGCACCTTCACCATTTGTTCAGCTACGGAATCGGGCGTTCTATCTTGAAGCCAGGGTAGTTCCTACATCATACATAACATATTATTATCATTATCATCATATCATACATCACATTTTCACAGAAAAAAAACGTAAGAATTTATTTATCCCAAGGAAGAAAAACTTACGTCTACTGGTATCACATGTTTTTTTTCAGTTTTCTTATATGAGGTCTGGACATTTTCTTCGTTATTCCTTAACTTGAGCAGATTTAATGAATTTGCAGCCAACTCCCGCCACGCTGCACCCTCGTCGTATTCGTTATCGACCAATGCCACACCAACTTGTACTAACCAATCCAGATTATTCTCGTCTGAGAATATTTCCACTAAAAACTGAGCTAGATAAGTTGTTGCCTGTATTTAAAAAAACCGATAATTAAATTACACAATCAGTACTCATTATAATCATTATAAATTTAAAAAAATCTCAAACTGCCTTGCACATGTCGAGATAGTCGAAGGACTTACCATTGGCGAATCTATCAAGATATCTGGTAGTTCATCCATGACGCCCTGCGCCATTAATTTAATTACCTGCAAACAGCAAAGAGTCAGTTAAAAATTAAAAATATGGAACATACTAGTGCATCGATAGTGGAAAATCATAGATATGTATTATATATACAAATAAATCATTATTATTATGATGGAATTAGTTAGAAGTACTTACACTATCCTTTGGTATTTCCTTATTTTTAATTAATAATCGTACAAGGCTTCCTGCACATTTTTGTTCTTGTTCTTTGGACATTTCAGCTACTTGTCTTGATATTTCCTCAATAAAG